>CM023539.1:18628222-18805347 GCA_013350335.1 Chimonanthus salicifolius
ACCTAGCTCTGCTCATCCATGCACATCATGTAACGCCCCGCCCTTTTTCACTCACTTTTTCCCATAAATTCAGTGTATATTTTTTTTTTTGGGTAACAGAGTAGAGTGATAGAGCACGGGACGTCACGACGCAAGCTAAGTCCAAACTTCCAAAGTCCGACCCTTAACTGGCCATCCCTATGTGTGTATGGACTCAGTCCAATAAAATGGTTCAGACATAGCAATACCGACTTGCGGAATAAAATCATACAACTGAGGAATCATAACATCAAAATGCGAAATCATATTAGAACCAAGTTCTAATCCATTCAGATAGCAAAGTATGTCTAATCATCAAACCAAAACATTCAACCATCTAAGTTATTACATTCCGAAATCCAAATACTCAAATACAAGTTCATGAGTAATTTTATTCAAAACATATAATCTAGATCTTCCGAGCTCCTATGCCTGGTCCGTCTTAGGTTCATTGTTCCCCTGATTACCTGTATCATCAACTAGGGTAGAAGTAGGGCGTTAGTACAACGCGCCCAATAGGTATTCCAATTACGGCTAACACATGGTTAGTACAAAGCATATATTATAACATAATATATAAAGCCAGATAAAATCCATGCCATGCAATGAGTCCCACCCATCACATGTACATAAAGTACCCACCACATAGGTCTTCCGGATGCCCCGGCAAAGTGTGGACCCTCCGGAATATTCTTGATGGAAATCACATCAAGGTGTTGCACATAGGTTTTTCGGACGCCCCGACGGAGTGTGACCCCTCCGGTTATCAATCCTCCACCCCATGCCATGCATGAGATGCCAATGAAACACATGCTATTTTATAACATAAACATAGCATTGAAAATCATCATTTGAAAACACATACAACACATGTTTTTTTATAAATTAACCTAGCATGTAAAATCATCCTTTGAAACATAATTGGCCCATGTTATTTTAAACACTTAAATATAGCATTTGAAATTCAATATAATAAGACATATCCTTGGAAACATATTTTCACCAAACATAATATAAAAACAAAGTACATAAGCCATGGTTTTCAAAGAGGTGGAATCCTACCTAAGACCGTTCACAAGTCCTTGCGTTTCCGTCCAAGATTCGATCACTGATCGCACACCGCTTGCGAGATCCCGTTACCTTATAATATAATGATAAATCAACACCAACTCTCACCTAATTACGAGGTTCTAAGTCTATAAACAAAACCCCATGGGGTTCGACCATACACCATGGACGAACCCATGGTTTACCATTTTTCATACATATTTACAAAAATGTCACTGTTGATAATCCTAGCCCATTTTCTTTGCTTAGGTTCCAAGTCATCCATTCATACTTCCAAAGCACATAATCCCATAAAATAATTCATGGGGTTCGGCCATACACCATAGCCGAACCCAATGTCCAATATTCTCTCATATTTACCAAAATGCCATTGGTTTCCTCTTTCCTTTAAATCTTCCATAATTAGACCTTATAAATTTCCCTAAGCAAATAAGTCCATCAAACACAACTCATGGGGTTCGGCCATACATCATGGCCGAACCCATGGTTCTCCACTTTGGTATTTAATTACATTTTTGCCATTCCTTTCTCCATCAATTCATAACATACATTGTATCCTTTGTTTTATTTTAAAACTACACATAATCTAAGTCATGACATGGGTTCACAATCTGATTCATAAACCAGCCCTTAAACCATGAATTAAAGGTGTCATTAATCCTTAATTTGGACCACGGGGTTTGGCCATACACCATGGCTGAACCCTATGGTGCATAATTTCCAACCATGCCATTAAGTTCATACCATCCATCTCCTTTGATTCAATTATACTTGAGCCTAAACCATATATTTAATTCCATAAATAAATAGGTTTTCAAAAACTAAACCTTAGTGGGGTTCGGCCATACACCATGGCCGAACCTCACCCATGGCATCCAATCCATTTAATTTAATCCAAGTTCCATAATCAAACCCCAATTTCCATTCTTGGATAGTTTCCATAAATAATCTTCATGGTCTTAAGTAGATATTTTCTTTTTAATATACAATTCCAAGAATAGAAACTTTCCTAATAAGCAACCTCCTTTCCATAAATGGATTGTTTCCTTAATTAACCAAACCCTTTCCATAATTGGAAACACCTTCTAAAAATATATTGTTTCCAAAAATAACAACCTTCCTTCCATTTTTAGATTGCTTTCCAAATTTGGCAATCATTACCATACTTGGATATTTCTAATTTTATCAATTCTTTCCTTAATGGGATGCTTTCCAATTTAGCAAATACCTTCCATAAATAAAAAGGTTTCCAAAAACAACTCTAGTGGGGTTCGGCCATGCACTATGGCCGAACCTCACCCTTGTAGATCTAAGTCCATCTTTTACATCTACTTTCCAAATTTAACCCATGGGGTTCGGCCAAGCACCATGGCCGAACCCTATGGTTCATGATCTTAGCCATTAGCTTAGATTCAATAAAACATTTACTCATAACATTAACCGATTATTATCCATAAAAATGTTTGGTGGGGTTCGGCCATACACCATGGCCGAACCTCACCCCCTTTTTTTTATTTTAGATCCAATACTTAACCATAAAAACATCATGGTTCGGCCATGCCATGGCCGACCCATATCCCTATCCAAATGTCCCTTTTAAAATTATCAAATTCTTTTATGGATTTTCATCATTGAAATTTATAATTCTAAACCATAAATCCCCATGGTTTTATCATGAAATCACCATGTCTTTCCATGTTCCAAGATTTAAGAACATAACCCCAATGAAGTAAATCCAATCTCTCCATGGTTTTTCAATCTTAAAACCCAAGAATTAAATCAAATCTTTGCATGGGGTTCAGCCATGCCATAAAGCCGAACCCTATGGTTCTTTTTTGTTCCAAAACATAAAATTATTAAACAAGATACTAACCTTTTCCCCTTTGGTTTCTTGCTCTTCCAATTTTCTTTCTTTTCCCTTTGCTTTTCTCCAAACAAGAACTCCTTCTAGTTGCTGCCCTTTCTTCTCTTGCTTTGGCGTGGAAGATAATGATGAATTGAGAGAGGGAGAGGGAGGAATAAAAACTTGGTAATGGAGTTGTAAAAACTGTGCACCCCCTCCTTGCCTCTCCTTTTAAGCTTCCATTTAATCCAATATTAGAATGTTCTTAATAGAATCTTGCTCCCTCCTTTGCCGTGTGACGTCCTTGCCATTTATGGCAATGCCGACCTCCATTGCTCTTTATTTAGTAATTCCCTCATTCGGCCAAAGCAAATAATAAAAATAGTATTGGCCGACCTTGGCTTCCCATTTTGGAAGGTGTCATGCGCATATCACATAGACTTAATATCCAAAATTCGGCCATGATAATCTTTTAATTATTTGCTAAATATTTCATCCCTTTTAAAAATATTCTAGCATATCATTGTGGATTTAAAATCCCACATATCACTCATACGCATAAATTTATAGATTTCACTTAAAAAATTCGGCTATGCACTATCCTATTTAATTTTTCAATAAAACTAATGTCACAATTTAATTGGGTCTTAATTGGGTCATGGGCCAATTCCTTATCCATATAAGGTCCAATTCTAAAATCCACCATTTAAAAGAGTAAGTGTCATATAAAATAATAATCTGAAAATCCAAGGTGTTACACATCAAGTGTACGAAATAGCCCTGAGAGCGTCCTCCAACGCGTAGCATGCGAGGGACCCACTCCTCAACGGTAATCCTACGGGACCAAGTCTCCGTATTTCATATTGAGGTTCCCACAGTCTCATAGCTACTCTAAGCCATACTCATAAAATCTGTATACTTATCTCATCAATTGTAATGCCCCGCCTTTTTTCACTCGCTTCTTCCCGTAAATTCAGAGTCTATTTTTTTTTTTATAACCGAGCAGAGTGATAGAGAGCAGAACGTCACGACGCGAGCTAAGCCTGAACTTCCAAAGTCTGACCCTTAACTGGCCAACCTTATGTGTGCATGGACTAAGTCCACGAAAATGGTTCACACATAACAATTTCAACTTGCGGAATAAAAATCATAACCTAAAGAATTAATAACAGAACTAAGTTCTATTCCATTCAGATAACAAAGTACGTCAGGTCCTTAATCATCATTCAAATATCATAATTATCAAAATTAACATCCAACCATCTAAGTTATTACATTCCCGGAAACTAGTTACTCAAATACATGTCCATAAGTAACTTTATTCAAAACATATAAAATAAATCATCCAAGCTACTATTCCTGGCCCAACTTGTGTTCATCGTTCCCCTTGTTTCCTGTATCATCAACTAGGGTAGAAGTAGGGTGTTAGAGCAACGCGCCCAGTAGGTATTCCAGTTAGGGCTAATACATGGTTAGTACAAAACATATAATAATATCGTAATGTCAAAAACCATATAAAACCATGCCATGTAATGATGACAAATGCAATGAGTCCCACCCATCACATGTACAAAAAAGTACCCACCACATAGGTATTTCGGACACCCCGACGGAGTGTGGACCCTCCGGTTTCTTCCTGATGGAAAAGCACATGAAGGTACCCCACATAGGTTTTTCGGACGCCCCGACGGAGTGTGGCCCCTCCGGTTACAAATCCTCCACCCCATGCCATACATGAGATGCCAATGAAACACATGCTATTTTATAACATAAACATAGCATTTAAAATCATATTTAAAACACATACTCTTTCCTCATATAGACATAGCATTTAAAATCATCATTTGAAACATATCCTTTGCTGCATAAATTCATCAAAAAAAAGATAAACACAATGTACATAAACCATGGTTTCAAAGAGGTGGAATCCTACCAAAGACCGCTACGTGTCCTTGCGTCTTTCGTCCGGTAACCGCTCACGATGGTAAACACCTTGTGAGGTCCCGTTACCATATAATATAACAATTAATCATAACCAAGTCCCACTTGATTTTCAATGTTCTAAGTCCATAAACAAAACCCCATGGGGTTCGGTCATACACCATGGCTGAACCCATAGTCCATTAATTCAGTTAATTACAATAATGCCATTGTACATAACCATAGCCACTTTCCTTGCTTAGGTTCCAAAATAATCCATACATACTTCTTTAATCCAAACACAAATGGAGTGAACCATCCTTCTTCTTTACAAATAAAACCGGAGCTCCCCAAGCCGATGTACTGTTTCGAATGCACCCCAGTCTGAGCAGTTCATCAATCTGCTTCTTTAACTTGGGCATCTCTGCTGGTGCCATCCGGTAATGTGGTAATGACACTAGTGCAGTGCTAGGGTATAGCTTGATTTCAAAATTGATCTCCCTCATGGGAGGCAAACCAGGGAGTTCCTTTGGAAAAACGTCCGCATTATCCCTTACTGTTTCCGGAAGTTCAACCACCTGTGCCTTGTTGATTCTTATAATGTTCAATACCAGATGATTCAACCCTTCATGCAGTCTGCTTTGTTTATCAGCACGCACCACATGTTGTGTTCCCTCGGGCGACCAAAATGTCACCTGCAACGATAACAATCAATGTTGGCCTTAAAGCTAGCCAACCAATCCATGCCGAAAATAATATCATATTCTATCATATCGAGTACCAAATAGTTGAACTCAAATCTGAGTCCAGCAAGTTCAGTATTCACTGCTGTGCATATAAGTCCCAATGATGTATCTCCGACGGGGGATACAATAGTGAATGATGTGGACAGCTTTTGTACCAATGTACCAGTAGCAGTTATAAATGCAACAGATATGAAAGAGTGGGATGCTCTCGAATCAAATAATGCAAAGGCGTAGGAACTACTGACTACTACCATACCTTGAATCACAGAATGATCCTCTGCTGCTAGAGGTGCTAAGGTGAATACCCGTCCAGATCCTATAGGCGGCCATCCCGCCTGGTTAACTGTCCTGCCTCCACTTGAATTAGCTGGCCTAATTGGTGGACGAGATGAACCTCTGGAATATGAGGGTTTGTTGAGTTGTGGACATTCCCTCTTAAAATGGCCAGGCTGGTCACAATGAAAGCAGTTGCTCACACCTCTGGGAGCCTGAGTGACTGATGCAGATGGGGAGGGATGATTGGGACGAAAGCCCCCTGTTGAACCAGTGGATGGTGAGGGTCTGCTAGAGTTCGGTCGGAACCTCTTGTTGGGCTGAATTTTACCCCTCCCACTCTGAGCTCGACGATTGTCAAAACGCGTCAACTCAGCCATCTTTTGCTCTGCTATTGTGGCCCTGCTGAGCACCTCTGCCAATGTGGCTGCCTTGAATATAGTTACCTTGGTCCTTATGCTAGGCCGAAGGCCTCGCTCAAACTTGCGTGCCCTTCGATACTCAGTATCCACCATATAAAATGCATATACAGATAAACTGAGAAACTCTTGTACTCTTCCACCGTCATGGTACCTTGTACCAAAGATAGAAAAGCCTGAGTCTAGCGCTCCTTCTCCTCCTCAGGAAAATAATGTTCGAGGAAGGTAGCTGAGAACTGCTCCCAAGTCATGGCAGTCCTCTCTCCTTCTGGAAGAAGTGTTTGCTGCTTCTCTATCACCTCCCACCATTTACCAGCATCATCAATCAACTGTGATGTGGCCAGCAAAATCTTGTGGGCATGACTCGTGATATTCAATAAAGTCAGAATCTGTGAAATCTTCTTCAGCCAGTTTTCCATTCCGACAGCCCCTTCTCTCCCCTTGAAGTAAGGAGGGCGATGTTGCTGGAAGTCCCTGACCATGCTTCTGTCATTGTTTTCCTTGGTGGTTCCATTCTCATTCAGGTGTTGTTGAAGCACCGAAGTGACCACTGCTTGAACCAAATTTTGCAATTTAAGAGGCACCACCAGTATGTTCACGCTACTTTGTTGCTCCTCCTCTTGGTGGGATTGTTGTTCTTCCTCTTCATGATGAGATTGTCGCTCCTCCTCATGATGAGATGTCGTTCCTCCTCATGATGAGATGTCGTTCCTCCTCATGATGAGATTATCTTTCCTCCTTTTCACCCCCATTTGGATTTTGTCATGTATTTCTCCTTGGCCTTCCCCTTGGAGCCATTTTTCCCTAAGCCATTGAAACATATCAAGACTTAGTTTCCATCATAAAATTTGTATTTCTTACATTTGGGGAAAATTTCCAAATAAGCACTCTTGATTTTTGTTTTGGTTCTGGGGAAATACATCCTATGTTGCTATGTTTGATAATCCGATTATTTTGACTGTACTTCCTTTACTATCATCTGTTTGAGTCTAACGAAGTAAATTAATGCACGAGACCGGATTGATTTACTTCGAAAGATTCAATGTTTCGGGTTCGCTCTAATACCAATTGTAACGTCCCGCTCTCTATCACTCTTCGTTTATAAAAAAAAAATATAGACTCTGATTTTCGGAAGAGAAAGCTAGTGAAAAAGGGCAGGGCATTACATCAATATCACATGTGGGACGCACCCATGCCACATCTCAATAAACTCAGTGACCTCATCACATTCATCTTTGTATCAAAGTCCTCATAAACTCTTAAGTTGCATACTTTATTGTAACTTATTGAAACTTCTCATCCATGGAAAGATGATATCTATCCATAGATACATCATACTTACCATGGGGCCACTGTATCTATTTTGGGATCCATATATCATCATCGTCTATCAATAGGGAATACTATAGTAAGTGCAGTGGGCATTTGTTGTACTACGGTGCTAGTAACATATGTGAAGGCAGTAGATCAAATAACGCATAAACATATGAACTACAAATCACTGTCATACCTTGAATTACCGAATGGTCCACTGTCTCTGGAGAAGAAGTTGAAGTATTCAGTCGTCCAGATCCTTGTGACTGAGCTAGTTGAGCCGAACGGTGGAGAGAACCCCTAAAGTGAGGAGATCTTTTGCTCTGTGGACACTCTCTTTTGAAATGGCCCTGTTGACCACACTGGAAACAAGAACTTCTAGTGGAACCAGTAA
Organism: Chimonanthus salicifolius; assembly: GCA_013350335.1. Lineage (NCBI taxonomy): Eukaryota > Viridiplantae > Streptophyta > Magnoliopsida > Laurales > Calycanthaceae > Chimonanthus > Chimonanthus salicifolius. The sequence continues at coordinate 18,636,218 of CM023539.1, forward strand.
AGGCTGAAGATCTCCAAAAGTAGGGTTTGAATCTTTCGTGAGGGTAAAAAGTATTTCCCCACCCCGACATTTTCGGTCCTGTGTTTCATTGGGGTTTGTGTCCCCATTTCCGCTCAAGAGTTGCTGTACAACGGAAGTGACTACCGCTTGTACTAGGTTCCGTAGTTCAGGAGGTACTTCAGGAATGTTTGCACTATCCTGACCCTCTCTGTTATGTTCTTCTTCCTTTTGTTGGTTCTGTTACGTTTGTCTTCCTTTTGGAGGCATTTTCCTAAGTCATGGAAACATCGGTTGACTTAGCTTCTATGTAAAGTTTTGTGTTCTTCATAGTTTAAGGAAATTGCCAAATTAACATCTTGTATTTTTTGTCCTTGGAGAAATTACCAAATCAGTACTCTTTGATTTTTCTTTGTTTTCAGGGAATATATCCTATTTTGCTATGTTGGATAAATCCGATTATTTTGAATATACTTCCTTTGCTATCATCCGTCTGAGTCTAACGAAGTAAAGTAATGCATGGGGACCGGATTAATTTACTCCGAAAGATTCAGTGTTTCGGGTTCGCTCTGATACCAACTGTAACGCCCCGCCCTTTTTCACTCGCTTTCCTTCCGAAAATCAGAGTCTATTTTTTTTATAACAGAGTAGTGATAGAGAGCGGGACTTCACGACACGAGCTAAGTCCGAACTTCCAAAGTCCGACCCTTAACTGGCCAACCCTATGTGGGCATGGACTAAGTCCATGAAAACGGTTCACACATAACAATATCAACACGCGGAAAAAACATCATAACTACGGAATCATAACATGCGAAATAATAATAGAACCAAGTTTTATTCCATTCAGATAGCAAACTACGTCAAGTCCTTAATTATAATTATCATATCATAATTATCCAATATAACATCCAACCATAGCAAATTCATCTAAGTTATTACATTCGAATTCTAGATACTCAAAATACAAGCCCATGAGTATCTTATACAAGTATAAAACTAAAAGCATCCATTCACATATCCAAGCTCCTATGCTTGACCTGTTTCGCGTTCATCGTTAGAACAACGTGCCCAGTAGGTATTCCAATTAGGGTTAACACATGGGTTAGTACCAAAAATCCAGATATAATATATATCAAATTCAGTTATAATAAATCATACCATACTTATAAAGCATTGTATCCAAAACAGTGTATGATAATAGAGTTCCAATCATACCGATAAAAACCAGAAATATTGCATGATAATAAAGATCACAATCATGTCGATTCAATGCCATGCCATGCTATCATATGCAATGAGTCCCACCCATCACATGTACATAAAAGTACCCACCACATAGGTCTTTCGGACGCCCCGACGGACTGTGGACCCTCTTGTTACATTTCATACATAGTATCCTCTTGATGGAATGCTCCTCATCAAGGTATCCCCGACGATTCTATTACGAACGCCCCAACGGAGTGTGGATCTCCGGTTACATAGTATCCTCTCGATGGAATGCTCCTCATCAAGGTATCTCCCCCACGAATGTTTTACGGACGCCCCGATGGAGTATGGGTCTCCAGTTACCGTTCATCCCTCCCATGCCATGCATGAGATTTAAATGTCCACATGCTATGCAATTATACAAAACACAGCATTTAAAAGCTCATATTTGAAACATATACAACACATGTTATTTTATCATATAAACATAGCATTTAAAACTCACATTTTGAAACATATCCTTTGCAATATAAATTCATCAAATCAAGATAAAAACAATGTTCATAAAACCCATGGTTTCAAAGAGGTGGAATCCTACCAAAGACGGCTAACGTGTCCTTGTGTCTTTCGTCCAGTAAATGCTCACGATCGTACACACATTGTGAGGTCCCGTTACCTTATAATATAATAATCAATTAAAAACCAAGTCCCACTTGATTTACAATAATGTCCAAGTCCATAAACCATATTTGTGGGTTCGGCCATACACCTTGGCCGAACCTCACCCCTTTTGTTTTAGTTTCTTTTTTGCTCATTTATTCAATTAAGTCCACACCCATGCCATTGCTTAATCTATGGCTGTTCATTTTAATTAATCCAACAAACATAAACGCTAAGTCCATCAAAACAATCCCCATGAGGTTCGGCCATACACCATGGCCGAACCCATGGTCCATTAATTCAACTAATTACAATATTGGCACTATACCTATCCATAACCAATACGTGAACCATGAACATAGGTCTATAATTAAAAACCTAAATTAATTTTTTTAAACACTTGATCCATAAAAACATTCATCACGGGGTTCGGCCATACATCATGGCCGAACCCATAATTTTTCATCTTTAACCTTATTTACATTTTTGCCATTCCTTTAATCATATTAGGTTTATGTCCAAAACCGATCCATAAAACCCATATGATCCCTAAAATTGGTTCATGGGGTTCGGCCATGCACATGGCCTAACCCATGATGTCTAAGTTCCAATTACATCACTTTCCATATTTGAATCCATAAATAAACCTCATGGGGCTCGGCCATACACCATGGCCCAACCATGATCTTTTAATTTGGCAAACATTTACAACTTTGCCATCCATTAAAATTTATTAATATCCTTTCCATGGGGTTCGGCCATGTATCCATGATCTCCAACCCAAAAACCCATAATTTACCTGTCATCCCTCCCATGCCATGCATGAGATGGAAATGTCCATATACTATGCAATTATACAAATCATAGCATTTAAAGCTCATATTTGAAACATATAAAACACATGCTATTTTATCCAAATAAACATAGGATATAAAATCATACTTTGAAACACAACCTTTGCAATATAAATTTCATCAAAAATAAGATAAAGACAATGTACATAAACCCATGGTTTCAAAGAGGTGGAATCCTACCAAAGACCGTTAACGAGTCCTTGCGTTTCCGCCCAAGATTCGATCACCTATCGTTCACCACTTGCGAGATCCCGTTACCTTATAATATAATGATAAATCAACACCAAGTCTCACCTAATTACAAAGTTTTAAGTCTATAAACAAAACCCCATGGGGTTCGGCCATACACCATGGTCGAAACCCATGGTCTACCATTTTTGTCCATAATTACGGTAATGCCATTGAGCCTAACCATAGACTTCTTTATTGCTTAGATCCCAAATAATCATCCATACTTCCAAAGCACATAATCCCATAAAATAATTCATGGGGTTCGGCCATACACCATGGCCAAACCCAATGTCCAATATTCTCTCATATTTACAAAAATGTCATTGGTTTCCTCATTCCTTTAAATCTTCAATTACTAGCCCTTTTATGAATCTTTAACCAATTTAAATCCATAAATATACCTCATGGGGTTCGGCCATACATCATGGCCGAACCCATGGTTTTCTATTTTGATGTGAAATTACGTTTTTGCCATTCTTTTCACCATCAATCTATAACCTACATTGTATCCTTTTCTTTTATTTTAAAACTACACAAAACATCACTCATAACATAGGTTCATAATCTGATTCATAAATCAGCCCTTAACCTTGAATTAAAGATGCCATTAATCCCTTAATTTGGACCATGGGGTTCGGCCATACACCTTGGCCGAACCCTATGGTGTATAGTTTCCAAATTAACTCCACCTTTCCAAAATTATATGCTTTCCAACTATAGGTTCCATACTTAGATATCATATTCCATAACTAAAAAGGTTTCTCAAAATTAAACCCTAGTGGGGTTCGACCATACCTATGGCCGAACCTCACTCATGATAACCAATCCATTCATTTGATTAATCTCCACCTTCCATTCTTGGATAGTTTCCATAATAAATCTTCATGGTCTTAATTAGATATTTTCTAATTTTAATATCCAATTCCAAGAATAGAAACTTTCCTAATAAGCAACCTCCTTTCCATAAATGGATTGTTTCTTTAATTAACCAACCCTTTCCATAATTGGAAACACTTTCCAAAAATAGATTGTTTCCTTTCCATTTATCAAAATCGTTGGGTCTTAATTGGGCAAAGACCCAATCACTTTATCCATCTAAAATCTCCCAATTTAAATAAGTAATTTCTGTAAATATTTATAACTTGAGAATTCGGGGTATTACAAAGAAAGGTCATAAAAGGAGAGATCAAGAGGGATACACGGTTTTGACATCCTTTATTGTTGAGTTTATTCCTCTCTCTCCCTCTCTCAATTCATCATTCTCTTCCACACGGCAAGAGCAAGGAGAAAGGAGAAGAAGATTGGAAGAGAAAGATCAAGCAAGGAGAGAACAAGAAATCAATCGGAAAGAGGTTAGTATCTTAATGGTATAGTTTTATTTTTGAAACAAAAAGAACCATAGGGTTCGGCCATGGTGTTTGGCCGAACCCCATGGAGGGAGATTGGAGATGATTTAATGGTTTAAATGGAGAGAAAGAACCATAGGATTTGACCATAGTGCATGGCCGAACCCCATGGAAAGATTTTATTTAATTGATGGGTTTTAAGATTGAAAACCATCGAGAGTTTTGATTTATTCATTGGGTTTATGATCTTAGATTTTAAATCATAAAAACCTTTGATGGTGGTCGATTTTAGATTCAAGAAATCAATGAAAGAATATGGATTGTTTTATAGCTAATTGTTTGGATCCATACTAATGAAAAGAAGGGGTGAGGTTCGGCCATGGTGTATGGCCGAACCCCACCAAATGTTTAATGAATTAGTAGTTAAGTTTAATGGAACTAAACCATTGAGGAAGGTCATGAACCATAGGGTTCGGCCATGGTGCTTGGCCAAACCCCATGGGGTTGTTTTTGGAATGGAGATGGATTTGGTTGCTTAATATGGAAAGCTTGCAAATATGGAAGGAGTTGCTAAACTTGAAAGGCATCCAATAATGGAAAGATAGTTTCTAATTTAGGAAACTATCTATCTATAGAAGTTTGTTTAAAATAGGAAAGTGTCTATTCTTGGAAAGTAGAAAGTGAAATTAGAAAAAATATCTAATTATGGAATCTATATTTGAAAAGCATTCAATTAAGGAAAGGTGGTTTCTAATCTAGGAAACTATCTAAGTATGGAAAATGGTTACTAATTTGGGAAGTTTCTATTTTGGAAGGAGTTGGCTAAATTAGAAAGCTTCTAATTTTGGATGGTAAAATATGGAAACCTTCTAATAATAGAAGGTGGAGTTTAATTATAGAAACCTTCCAATTATGGAAAGGTGGAGATTAAATTTGGAAACTAATTACTTACGGAAGTGTGAATGTTGAAAGCCATTGAATACTATGAATGGATTTTAAAAGAGAACCTTATGAACCATAGGGTTCGGCCATGGTGTATGGCCGAACCCCATGGAGTTGTAATGGCATTTTTAAAGTATGTTAATTGTTTTTGGAAGGTAGGATTAAAATGGAAAGTCTTTAATTTAGAAAGGACCTATTTATGGAAAGAACTTGGAATTATGGATCCAAGATTAGGAAATGATAAATTTAGAAAGTTTCCATTTTAGGGACTTTCTAGGTATGGAAGTTGGTTAGTGAAATTGGAAAGTTTCTAAATGTGGACTTTCTAAGTATAAACTTAAGTTGTTGAGAAATTATTATGAACCATGTAACGGGTGAAAGATTTTAAAAGAAACTATGGGTTATGTAAGCCATGAGTGGCAAAAATTGTAAATACTTGTTAAAGATGGAAGTTTAGCCTTGTAAGGCAATAAGGTAATTATATGAGAAATTATTTGGAGAACTTAGATGTTTAGGATCTATGTATTTGGATCTAAACATGGGAATTGATTGGCGGACCTAGGGTTATGTACTTTGGATTAAAATAAATAGAATATTAACTAAGGTTTGGACCAATGGCATTTTGGTAATTAATGGAATAAATGAACAAAAAGGGTGAGGCTTGGCCATAGGTATGGCCGAACCCCACAAGTATGGTTTATGGATTTAAATATTGCAAATCAAGTAGGACTTGGTGTTGACTTAATATCATATTATAAAGTAACGGGATCTCGCAAGTGGTGCCCGATCGGTAATCGAATCTTGGACGAGAACGCAAGGACTTGTAAACGGTCTTTGGTAGGATTCCACCTCTTTGAAACCATGGGTTTATGTACATTGTCTTTATCTTATTTTGATGATTTTATATTGCAAAGGATATGTTTCAAATGGTGATTTTATATGCTATGTTTATTTGATAAAATAGCATGTGTTTTAAATATGAGTTTTTAAATGCTATGATTTTGTATAATTGCATAGCATATGGTATTTGCATCTCATGCATGGCATGGGAGGGATGACAGGTAACCGGGGACCCACACTCCCTCGGGACGTTCGTAAAGCACTAGTGGGGGATACCTTGATGATGAGAATCCCATCAAGAGGATACTATGTATAATACCTTGATGATGAGAATCCCATCAAGAGGAATACTATGTATGAAGACCCTGGTGATGAGCGTTCCATCAGGGGATACCTTAATGATGATAATTCCATCAAAAGGATATTATATATCCGGAGATCCGCACTCCGTCGGGGCTTCTGTAAAACACTCGTGGAAGGATACCTTAATGATGAGAATTCCATCAAGAGGACACTACGAGTTTGTGATGGGGTGGGACTCATTGCATATGATAGCATGGCATGGCATTGAATCGGCATGATTATAACTTTTATTATCATGCAAGGTTTTGGTTTTTATCGATATGATTGGATCTCTATTATCATACACTGTTTTGATACGATGCTTTATGAGTAAGTTATGATTTATTATAACTGATTTGATATATTTATTATATCTCGATTTTTTGTACTAACCCATGTGTTAATCCTAATTGGAATACCTACTGGGCGCGTTGTACTAACGCCCTACTTCTACCCTAGTTGATGATACAGGAAATCAAGGAAACGATGAACGCATAACGGGCTAGGCATAGGAGCTTGGATGCTGTTAATTTATATTTTGTTTAAGATACTCATGGGCTTGTATTTTGAGTATCTAGAGTTCGGATGTAATAACTTAGATGGATTTGCTATGGTTGGATGTCTTATTGGATAATTGCATGATAATGATAATTAATGACTTGACGTACTTTGCTATCTGAATGGAATAGAACTTGGTTCTATTATGATTCCGCAACTTGATGTTATGATTCCGCAAGTTGTGATTTTTATTCCGCATGTTGATATTGCTATGTGTGAACCATTTTAGTGGACTGAGTCCATGCACACATAGGGTTGGCCAGTTAAGGGTCGGACTTTATAAGTTCGGACTTAGCTCGCGTCGTGACGTCCCGCGCTCTATCACTCTACTCTGTTATAAAAAAAAATATACTCTGAATTTACGGGAAGAAGCAAGTGAAAAAGGGCGGGGCGTTACATTCTTAATCCCACATTAGAAAGTTCTTAAGATAAGCAACCCTTAGCAGTGCGCCCCTTGTGTTCCCCGTTTTTACACATATACCATATTGTAGTTCCGTTTTGACCTTGTTAACTTCCGAATCAGAAAAAGTGGTAAACTACAAAGTTGTAGCCTTGACGTCTTCTTTCCAACGCAAAATGAATCAAAGCAATCGAACATTGGAGTGGAAATTTATAACCAAAATACTAAACATATGTCAAACCTTCCTTATTTAACCATGGCCGACTTTCCCTCTTTAATTAGCCATAGCCGACTTTCCCTTTGTTATTTTCTTTCTTTTTCCTTAATCCCTATTTAGAATGTGCTATGCGCCCTTGCTCCCTTCTTTAATTATCTCATGACGTGTGTGCTTGTTTGCCTCTTATAAAACCTTCCCTAAATCAAGAATAGAAAGTGTCATGCGCCCCATTCTTGTTGCCTCTTCCATTTTATTAAACCTTCCCTTTAATTACACTTCCCATTTTAATTTCCAACTTCTAAATTTAGAAACTTACTAACTTAATAACCATTCTCCATATTTAGACACTTTCCAAATTTAGCTTCAATGTTTCCATATTTAGGCACTTTCCAAATTTAGCCATTGCCTTAATTAATCTTCCCATTGGTTCATATTTAGAAGGTGCTATGCGCCCCCTTCCCTTTTGTTTTATAAAAACTTTCCTCTTAATTCTAATTAGAAGGTGCCGATCCTCTATCTTAGCAATTCCTTTAATTCCACTCTTAACCAAGGAAAGACCCTTTATAAAATGATCTTATGCGCATTTACTTGGATATCCAAATCCACATTCGGCCATGCATCCTTTCTTCTTTTAGATTAGAAAGTCCCATGCGCCTATCTCATAGATTTCATATCTCCCACACGGCCATGATAATCTATCTTATTCCAAAAATCTTTCCATGATCCCTCATTTAATTTTTATTGAAAACATTTACCAAAACCGTTGGGTCTTAATTGGGCAGAGACCCAACATTTTTATCCATCTTAGATCCATCTCTAAAATTCATAATTTAAATGGGTAATTTCCGTAAATATTTATAATTTGAAAATCCGGGGTATTACACCTTGTCCTTTTCTCGTTTTATAATTTTCCCTTGGTCTTAGTTTACAAATTACTTAAGATAGCCAACCCCCTTTGGGATGTGCGCCTTGTGTTATCTTAAGTTAGAAACAACATGCGCCTCTTGCTATTTAATTTTTAGTAAGTATTATGCGCCCCTTGCTTTTATCTTAAATTGGAATGGCCGACCTTCCCACTTTGGTATGTTACCCACGGCCATGATCAATTATCTATTTAACTTAACAACTTCTTTACTTAATTCTTAGACCATATGCATAAACATGGATTGCCTATCTTTAAATTTCGGCCAAGGCAATCTATAATAATCCTCTCCATGCGCACAATCATGGATTGCATACTAAATTAATTTCAGCCCCATTTAATTTATTGAAACCAATTCTACAATCAATTGGGTCTTAATTGGGTCATGGCCCAATTCTTTATCCAAATAAGATCCAATCTAAAATTCACAATTAAAAATGGATAATTCCATAAAAATAATAAATTGAAAATCTGACGTGTTACAGTAAATGGTGGGAGGTGATAAAGAAGCAGCGAGCACTTATTTCGGAAGGGGAGAGGACTGCCATGACTTGGGAACAGTTCTCAGCTACCTTCCTGGAACATTATTTTCCTGAGGAGGAGAAAGAGCGCCAGACACAGGCTTTTCTATCTTTGGTACAGGGTACCATAACGGTAGCAGAGTACCACCAGGAATTTCTCAGTCTATCTGTATATGCATTCTATATGGTGGATACAGAGTATCGGAGGGCACGCAAGTTTGAGCGGGGTCTTCGACCAAGCATAAGGGCCAAGGTAACTATATTCAAGGCAACCACATTGGCAGAGATGGTCAGCAGGGCCACTATAGCAGAGCAAAAGATGGCTGAGTTGACACGTTTTGACAATCGCCGAGCTCAGAATGGGAGGGGTACATTCCAGCCCAACAAGAGGTTCCGACCAAACTCTAGCAGACCCTCACCATCTACTGGGTCAACAGGGGGCTTTCATCCCAATCATCCCTCCCCATCTGTATTAGTCACTCAGGCTCCTAGAGGTGGGAGCAACTGCTTTCATTGTGATTAGCCTGGCCATTTTAAGAGGGAATGTCCACAACTCAACAAACCCTCTAATACCAGAGGTTCATCTCGTCCACCAATTAGGCCAGCTAATTCACGTGGAGGCAGGATAGTTAATCAGGCGAGACGGCCGCCTACAGGATCTGGACGGGTATTCACCTTAGCACCTCCAGCAGCAGAGGATCATTCTGTGATTCAAGGTATGGCAGTAGTCAGTAGTTCCTACTCCTTTGCATTATTTGATTCGAGAGCATCTCACTCTTTCATATCTGTTGCATTTATAACTTCTACTGGTACATTGGTACAAAAACTGTCCACATCACTCACCATTGTATCCTCTGTCGGAGACACATCATTGGGACTTATATGCACAACAGTGAATACTAAACTTGCTGGACTCAGATTTGAGTTCAATTATTTGGTGCTCGATATGTCAGAATATGATATTATTTTTTGCATGGATTCGTTGGCTAGCTTTAAGGCCGACATTAATTGTTATCGTCGTAGGGTGAGGCGCAGCTATAGTTGATACAGTAGCATTTATTGACTGCGCAGAGTCGTCAGAAGAGCTATGCTAACAAGAGAAGGAGGTTCCTTGAATTTGAAGTGGGAGACATGGTGTTCTTGAAAGTCTTGCCACGGAAGGGACACATGAGATTTGGAAAGAAAAGGAAATTATTGCCAAGATATGTGGGACCGTTTTCAATCATAAGAAGGATGGGGGATGTGGCCTATCAATTGGCACTTCCATCACAGTTGGCATCTTTACACGATGTGTTCCATATATCGATGTTGAGGAAGTATAATCCTGATCCTTCTCATGTACCGAACATACAAGATATAGAGGTTCAAAGCGACGTGACATATGTTGAGAAGCATGTCCGAGTGGTGGACACAGAACAAAGGGTGTTACGAAACCGAGCAATCCAGTTTGTCAAGGTGGTATGGGATCGACATGGCGTTGAGGAAGCTATATGGGAACTCGAGTCAGAAATGAGAAAAGCTCACCTGAGCTGTTTAGGTAAATGTTTGAAACTCTACTTCACTTGATTTTCGGGACGAAAATTTAAAAAAGAGGGTTGTATTGTAACACCTCGGATTTTCAGTTAATTATTTTGTATGAAAATAATCCATTTAATTTGTGAATGTTAATTATGGATCTTAAATTGGGCAAAGAGTTGGGTCATTGGCCCAATTAAGACCCAACGGTTTTGGTAAATGGTTTCAAATAAATTCAATGGGGTTAGATTTAATTAGTAATGCAATAAGGGATTTGAATTAATTTTATGCGCATGAGATATATGTGGGATTTTCTTATCCACATTGATATGCTAGAATATCTAAAGAAGATGTCCAAATAAATATAGATGGCTTGGTCGCGTAATAGATATGAATATCTATATGTTATGCGCATGGAATGGAAGCCAAGGAAGTTATCTAATCTAAATAAAGATAGCATTAAGGGAAGGTTTTAAAATAAGAAAGGGACGTCGGCAATTACTAAATTAGGACAAGGGGCACACGGCCCTAAAGGGGGTTGCCTATCTTAAGCACCTTCTAATTATGGGACCAAGGGAAGATTATAAAAAGGAGAGGTAGCAACGGGCGCATGGTTTACACACCATAGCCGAATTTCTTTCTCTCTAATCTCTCATTCTCGGCAATACAACAAGAAGGAAAAGAGGGCAGCCAGCAAGAGGGAAAAATCAGGAAGAAGGAAAAGGATTGGAGGCAACTGGGAAAAATCGAAGGAGTCGTGTAAACTGTTAGTATCTTATTTATAAATTTGTTTTAAAGATAAAGAACCATAGGGTTCGGCCATGATGTTTGGCCGAACCCCATGGAAGAAGATTGGGTGTTGACTTATTTTTAAAAATGGAAAGAAAAGAACCATAGGGTTCGACCATGGTGTATGGCCGAACCCCATGATTGATTAATGGAAGCACATGGTTTATTTAATGATGTTTGAATGAAAAAAACCATGGAAGTTGTTAATAAATTTATGGGATTTCAAGTATGAAGATAATGGATTTTACTTATGTTTTAAGAGGATTTTAAATGGAGACATGGTTGGGGATGTGGGTCGACCATTGCATGGCCGAACCATGATTTGATTATGGCTAAGATATAAGATCAAAGGAATGGAAGAAAAGGGGCGAGGTTCGGCCATGGTGTATGGCCGAACCCCACCAAATATGTTCATGAATTATTATGGAAGTTGGGTGCTAAATTTAGAAAGCTTTTAATTATGGACCTTTGGATTATTTTTGGAAGGAACCTTGATTTATGGGAAGTAATATGATTAGAAAGTTGGATATCATGGGTTCGGCCATGTGCATGGCCGAACCCCATGAATCAATTTCTATAAATGTATGTCTATGAATATTTTTAAATGGAAGGTGGAGTTTAATTTAGAAAGGATCTAAGAATGGAAAGAATGGATTGCTTTTGAAAGATGGGGATTAAATTAGAAAAGTTTATAATTATGGGCTTTCTATTTATGGACCTTCTTGTTATGGACTTGCTATTTATGGATTTTCTTATAATGGCAAAGTGGTAATTAAAGGTTAAAATGAAAGGTCATGGGTTTGGCCATGGTGTATGGCCGAACCCCATGAGGTTCTTTATGGGTTTAATATTTAAATAAATGGTGGACCAATTGGGGAATGCAAATAAATGATTATAGCTTTTATGGACTTGATATGCTTAGGTTAATGGATCATTAGTGGAGCTCTAACATGGATTGGTCATGGACTTCCAAAAATTGAAATTTCATAATTCAATAAGTTTCTAAATTTAGTAAGACTTCAAAATCTATATAAATTCTAGAATTTCTAATTTTTTAAAAAGAAAGTTTCAAAATTAGGTAACCTTCTAAAATTATAGTTTAGAAAAATAAAACTGCCAATTTTAAATAATAGCATAAAATAGAAATTTCCAAAAGTAACAGTATTTTGAAAATTGGAAATAACATCTAAAATTATAAAATTTCTAAAAATAGAAATTTCTCAATTTAACAAATTTCAAATTTAGTAAGACTTCCAAATCTATATAAATTCTAGAATTTCAAATATTTTAGAAAGAAACTTTTAAAATTAAGCAACCTTCTAAAATTAAAGTTTCTAAAAATAGAAACTACGAATTTTAAAAGATAGACTAAAATAGAAATTTCCAAAACTAGAAGTATTTCAAAAAATACAAATAATATCTAAAATTATAAAATTCCTAAAAATATAAATTTCTCAATTCAACTAGTTTCTAAATTTTGTAAGACTTCCAAATCTATATAATTCTAGAATTTCAAATATTTTTGAAAGAAACTTTTAAAATTAAGTAACCATCTAAAATTAAAATTCTAAAAATAGAAACTGCGAATTTTAAAAAATAGATTAAAATAAAAATTTCCAAAAGTAGCAGTATTTAGAAAAATATCAATAATATCTAAAATTATAAAATTTCTAAAAATATAAATTTCTCAATTCAACTAGTTTCTAAATTTAGTAAGACTTCCAAATCTATATAATTTTAGAATTTTAAATATTTGAGAAAAAAACTTTTAAAATTAGGTAACCTTAAAAAATTGTAGTTCCTAAAAATAGAAGCTATTAATTTTAAAGTAACAGTATTTGGAAAAATATAAATACTATCTAAACTTGTAAGATTTCTAAAAATATAAAGTTCTCAATTCAACAAGTTTCTAAATTCACTAACACCTCCAAATCTATTTAAATTTTAGAATTTCTACTTTTTTAAAAAGAAAGTTTTAAAATTCGGTAACTCTCTAAAATTGTAGTTTAGAAAAATAGAAACTATCAATTTTAAATAATAGCATAAAATAGAAGTTTCCAAAAGTAACCGTATTTTGAAAATTAGAAATAATATCTAAAACTGAAAATTTTTTAAAAATAGAAATTTCTCAATTCAAAAAGTTTCTAAATTTAGTAAGACTTACAAATCTATATAATTATAGAGTTTTAAATATTTTAGAAATAAACTTTTAAAATTAGGTAACATTAAAAAATGGTAGTTCCTAAAAATAAAAACTGCTAATTTTAAATTATAGCCTGAAATAGAGATTTCAAAAGTAGCAATACTTAGAAAAATATAAATAGTATCTAAAATTATAAAATTTCTAAAAATAGAAATTCCTCAATTTAATAAGTTTCTAAATTTAGAAAGACTTCCATATCTATATAATTCTATAATTTTTTATATTTTAAAAAGAAACTTTTAACATTACGTCACCTTCTAAAATTTTAGTTTTTAAAAATAGAAACTATCATTTTAAATAATAGCATAAAATAAAAACTTCCAAAAGTAGCAGCATTTCAAAAATTAGAAATAATATCTACAATTATAAATTTCTAAAAATAGAAATTTCACTTTTTAACAAGTAATACTTCCAAATCTATATAAAATCTAGAATTCTTACTATTTTAAAAAGAATGTTTTAAAATTAGGTAACCAATTAAAATTGTTGTTTCTAAAAATTGAAACTGCTAATTTTAAATAATAGCCTAAAATAGAAATTTGCAAAAGGAACAGTATTTCGAAAAATACAAATAATATCTAAAATTGTAAAATTTCTAAAAATAGAATCTTCTCAATTCAACAAGTTTCTAAGTTTAGTAAGATTTCCCAATTTATATAATTCCAGAATTTCAAATATTTTAAAAAATAAACTTTTAAAATTAGGCAACCTTATAAAATTGTACTTTCTAAAAATTGAAACTGCCAATTTTAAATAATAGACTAAAATAAAAATTTCCAAAAGCAGCAGCATTTCGAAAAATATAAATAATATCTAAAATTATAAAATTTCTACAAATATAAATTTCTCAATTCAACTAATTTCTAAATTTAGCAAGACTTCCAAATCAAAGTAATTCTAGATTTTCAAATATTTTAGAATGAAACTTTTAAAATTAGATATCTTTCTAAAATTATACTTTAGAAAAATAAAAACTGCCAATTTTAAATAATAGTATAAAATAGAAATTTCCAAAAGTAATAGTATTTTGAAAAATATAAATAATATCTAAAATTATAAATTTTTTAAAAATAGAAATTTCTCAATTTAACAAGTTTCCAAATTTAGTAAGACTTTCAAATCTATATAAATTCTAGAATTTCAAATATTTTAGAAAGAAACTTTTAAAATTAAGTTACCTTCTAAAATTAAAGTTTCTAAAAATAGAAACTTCGAATTTTAAAAAATAGACTAAAATAGAAATTTCCAAAAGTAGCAGTATTTCAAAAAAAATAATATCTAAAATTATAAAATTTTTAAAAATATAAATTTCTCAATTCAACTAGTTTTGAAATTTTGTAAGACTTCCAAATCTATATAATTCTAGAATTTCAAATATTTTAAAGAGAAACTTTTAAAATTAAGTAACCTTCTAAAATTAAAGTTTCTAATAATAGAAACTGTGAATTTTAAAAAATAGACTAAAATAAAAATTTCCAAAAGTAGCAGTATTTCGAAAAATATCAATAATATCTAAAATTATAAAATTTCTAAAAATATATATATTTGTCAATTCAACTAGTTTCTAAATTTAGTAAGACTTCCAAATCTATATAATTTTAGAATTTTAAATATTTGAGAAAAAAACTTTTAAAATTAGGTAACCTTAAAAAATTGTAGTTCCTAAAGAATGGAAACTGCTAATTTTAAATAATAGCATGAATAGAAATTTTAAAAGTAACAGTATTTGGAAAAATATAAATATTATCTAAACTTATAGGATTTCTAAAAATATAAATTTCTCAATTCAACTAGTTTCTAAATTCACTAAGACTTCCAAATGTATATAAATTTTAGAATTTCTAATTTTTTAAAAAGAAGGCTTTAAAATTCGGTATCCTTCTAAAACTGTAGTTTAGAAAAATAGAAACTGCCAATTTTAAATAATAGCATAAAATAGAAATTTCCAAACGTAACAGTATTTTGAAAATGGGGAGCACTTACACACCCGGAAATCCTGCCTCTACACACCCGAAACCAGATTTTCGTGGCAAATTACCATTTTACCCCTGCGTTTCCAATCATTCGAACGAATGCCCAGTTCATTTTGGCATTCATTCGAATGATTGGGCTGAACAGTAACACGGAATACTGTTCAGTCCATTCATTCGAATGAACATTCATTCATATACGTTTCCAATCATTCGAATGAATGCCCAGTTCATTTTGGCATTCATTCGAATGATTGGGTTGATCAATAACACGGAATATTGTTCAGCCCATTCATTGGAATGCATCTGATTCATTTGTATACACCTGATTCATTCGAATGATTCAACTGATTCATTCGAATGAATGCCTTCAAACGTGCATTCATTCGAATGAATGTATCAGAGAGAAACTGAGAATGACAGTCCCTCTGGTTCAACTTATTCATTCGAATGAATCAGCTGATTCATTCGAATGAATGCACGTTTTAAGGCATTCATTCGAATGAATCAACTGATTCATTCGAATGAATGTATCAGAGACAACCTGAGAATGACAGTCCCGTCATTCATTCGAATGAATCAACCCATTCATTTGAATGAATGCCTTGAAAACGTGCATTCGTTCGAATGGATGGTTGATTCATTCGCATGAATACAACTTAATATATATTCACCGGCGATTCATCCGATCGAATCACCGAACCCTAACCTTCTTCTCTCATTCGCCGTCGCTCTTTTTGAAACCCTAAATCGAACTTCTCCCTCCCCTTTTCACTCTCCAGCTCCGATTCTGGCTCCGGCTGTGTCTCCCTCATTCTCAGCTCTCCCTTTCCTCATTCTAAGCTCGCCCGTCCCTCATTCACACGTCCCTCATTCATTGGAATCACACCCCCATTCATTCGAATCACACCCCCATTCATTCGAACCACACCCCCTTTCATTCGTATCACCCCCCTTTCATTCGAATCACACCGCCATTCTCCCTCTTTCTTCTTTTCTTTCGAAAAAACCACCATTTAACACATGGCATCGTCGAAAAGGAAAGCAACCTCAACAAGGGGAGGGAAAAAACAAAAGAAGGACATGGCATTCGACCCCAACTATTTCTTTTCTTCGGAAGCCGCGATCATGTACAGAGAGGATTTCTCCACACGGTCCTATATATTTGGTAAAATCGTGGACCTTTCGTTTTTCACACAATTTGGCTTGAAAGTTGAATTTTATTTTGAAAAAATGGGTTGGGGGTCTTTCTTGGCATTAAAATGTGATATGTATCCTATATTAGTTAAAGAATTTTATGCTATTGTAGAAAGAATTGATGATGACTCGGTTAAAACATCTGTCCGAGGGCAAGAAATTGTTGTTACACGGGAAAGGTTAGACTTCATATATAATTTCCCCAAAGATGCCATTAGAATGTACGACAGTCGTACATGGCCCATTGATGTTGAGGGCTTTGATGTTTTGGTAGCCCTGAACGAAATCTGTGGGAGGACAGATATTACAAAGAAGAAGACCCCCCTCTGACGAACTTAACATTAGAAGCACGAATCATCCACCACATAGTTGTCAACTGTCTTTGCCCAAGAAAAGGGCATACTACTGTGACATGGTTCGATGTCTTTTTGATTTGGTACATCATGAATGGGAAACAAATCTCCCTCTCCCATATCATCATCAGTCACATGCACACCTGCCGAAAAACCAGAAGATGTTGTCTTCCGTATTGTCTTTTTTTATGTTCATTTTTGGAAGAACGAGGAATCCCTCTTCCCCCCGATGGTAAAGTTTGTTTAGACCGATTTGATTATTTTAATGATTCAACTTTGAAGAAGATGGGATTCCAACTCGACACAGTGTGTAAGAAATGGCTACCCAAAGTTGTCGAGGCACTTCAACTTGAGCCACCTGTGCCACCTGAGCCATTTGAGGCATCTGAGGCCCGTGAGGCGCATGAGGCACGTGAGCCACGCGAGGCAGGGATTCTTCATCAAGAAGGATCAACTGGAATCAACACGCAACAGATTCTTGATAGCATTTCTTCATTGGAGGAGAAGATGGATCAGAGATATGATCAGGTTTCTGCAAGGTTGGATGTGATGCAGAATCAGATTATAAATACTTTGAGGTTGGCAGTGCTTATAACACAAGAGAGGGGGATAACAGCAGCATTAGGAGTTTAAGCAGATGGGAGTTTACGAGCAAGGGTATCTAAAGAATATGCAGGAGCCGTTTTTGCCCCTGTTCGTCCATTTGGATCAGCAGATTCAGTTTTAGGAGCAAAATCTGGCACCCTTGCTCGTCCATTTCGATCAATAGATTCAGCTTCAGCAGCAGCATCTGGCACTCCTGCTCGTCCATCTGGATCAGCTTCTTCAGCTTCAGAAGCAGGATCTGGCACCCTGCTCCTACATCTGGAGCAGGGGCTTCAGCTTCAAGAGCAGGATCTGGCACCCCTGCTCCTACATCTGGAGCAGGTGCTTCAGCTTCAGGATCAGGATCTGGCACCCCTGGTCATCCATTTGGAGCAGTTTCAGGCCCCCCTGTTCGACCAAGTGGATTAGTAGCTTCTAGCTACTCTGCTCGTCAGACTGGATTAGCAGCAGCTTATGGCCCCCGTATTCGTCCGACTGGAGTTGCAGCTGCTATTGGCCCCCGTTCTGTTCTGAGTCGAGCACCAACAGTTTCTCGCCCTCGTCCTCGTCAGACTGCACTTATTCCATATGTACCTCCAATTCATGCACCTGCTTCTGTACCTGCCTCCACTCGTCCATCTGTTGCACCAGTTCATGCACCTGCCTCCACTCGTCCACCTGTTGCACCAGTTGATGCACCTACTTCTGCACCTGCCTCCACTCCTCTGACTGTTGCACCAGTTGCTGCACCTGCTGCACCTCCTGTTTCTGTTTCTGCACCTGCCACCGTACCTGTCGCTGCACCTTCTACATCTGCTCCGGATAACTCTTCTATTTGATGTACTTTTATATATATATATATATATTGACATGTAAAAGAGATGTTGTAAATTTTATATTTTGAATGAACATGTTCTATTTATTAGATTTTCATTGTGAATTGATTTGAGAAGGAATCGTGTTACCTTTTATTTGTATTACTACTTAATTTCACCTATATGCATTCCTAACTTAAATATCAGAATAAATATACTCCAATCGGAGACCATTCAAAAGCATTCTTAACTTAAATATCAAAATAAATTTACTCTAATCGGAGGCCATTCAAGAGCATTCCTAACTTCAATATCAAAATAAATTTACTCTAATCGGAGGCTATTTAAGAGCATTCCTAACTTACATATCAGAATAAATATACTCCAATCGGAGGCCATTCAAGAACATTCCTAACTTAAATATCAAAATAAATTTACTCTAATCGGAGGCCATTTAAGAGCATTCCTAGCTTAAATATCAGAATAAATATACTCCAATTGGAGGCCGTTCAAGAGCAGTCTTAACTTAAATAGTAGAAACAACATACAAGAGAGTACATTGACTTCAAGAGAGTACATTTCCACTCCTATCTTCACTTCATTGATTCCACCATTCTTGGAAATCGTCATTATCTCTAAGATCACCAGACCACTGCTTAACATTTAAGAAAATCACATTAGAACATATGGAAGAGTTATATGTCGATTGGTCAATACATATCTATATCAATTAAGGAAAGAACTTACTTGGGACATGACAGAGTTATATGTCGATTCGTCACCAAAGTTGTAAGATCCACTATACTGTGGAAAAAATATTTTGAGTTGTTAGTCTTTATTACCTTATTATGACTGTAGAAAAGATATGAATATGCACTTACTTGGTCAAGTTGAGAGATACTCGCTGTTTGTGATTCATGGAATTCATGTTGATTTGGAGCAGCATTTAAATCTACACTCGAAGATACAGATGCAGAAGGAGTACTATTCGAACATGTTCTAGAATTATGACCAGTATTTTTCCAAACTGTGAATCTTCTTCCATTCAATTGATTCTCTACAATCTCAAATGCAGAAGGATCTCGACGTGTAGATGTTTGGCCCTCTGATGAATTCCTTGAACCTGCATGACGTCCTCTAGAGTATTGCATAATAGGGTGACTGACTGGCTTATCATTGATGACAAGATTTTGAAGATGATTTAGGAGCATCTCTTGATCATACAAAGACAAATGTCCATATTTGCCCTTAATACCTTCAAAGTGTACATCTAATATATCCCCAGGGCTCCTCATTTCAATCCTCAAGTCGTCCAATGAGATCAAGTCGATTCTCCATTGTGGGTGTATGTCATCCAAATGTAATTTGTCCATCCATTGCATTTTGTACGCACACGGTAGGCCCATTGAAGCTGTAAACTCTTCCGTACAAATAGGTGAAAATGACATGTTCATAAGCATAGCATATTTCTTATAAATCTCACTCATTGTGAAATGAGAAACTTTGCCGTTCAATTCATCAAAAAAAGGAATAGACACATCACATGCAAACCGAATCTTCTCATCCTCAAGTTGAATCTTGAACTCTTCAAATTGATTTTCAATGACATGGGCTATCTTTCTTCGAACAACGTCTAGGTCACCAGTAGATGTAGCTATATAACTTTTCAGAACAGAATGTGCACCCTCAACCCTGGAAGTAGCTCGATTCTTAAAATGTAAACACCAGCCGATCCATGCCTTGACAAATTGATTTCTATGTGGGATCCATGTCCTTGTTAAGTAGTTCACTGCCTGCGAATTATCTCTAAAATTTTGGTTGAATGCCTCAGACGCTGTATTAAATACTTTTTCAGTTGGGGACTCAATTAGGTTATTCCATTCGGTAAAAAATGCATTCCAGTCTTCGATTTTCTTAAGCAAAGGTTTACAACGAGCAACAATATCCTTGTTGATATGCCAAGAGCACAAAATATGTACAGCATTAGGGAACTCCAAATCAATGGCATTCTTTAACTCCAATTCCCTATCTGTCAAAAGAACTTGTCGATTATGCTGCATTCTGAAGACCTTTTTAAACATCTATAATGCCTATACATAATCTTCAAATTTCTCATTTCTTAGAAATGCAAAGCATGAGCAGAAATTCTTATTGAAACTTGTCACACCAACGATATGAAGCAATGGCATATGATATCTGTTGGTTTTGTACATGCAGTCCATTAGAAACACATTATGGTAGCTCTCGGTAAGAAAAATTGACTTCGGATGTGCGAAAAAGAGATGGGATAATCAAGAAAGTATTGATAACCACCTTCTTGAAGATCTTCTATCAAAGCTTCAATTGTAGTTTGACCCCTTAATTGCTCTTTCCGAAGCACAGAACAAAAGTTGTACAAATCAGCCACTGATATTCCAATATTTGGATTTTGATTTCTAAGGGTCGTCAAAATTTGCTGTGGTGGTATATTGCTACTCCTCATTTCAATGATCATTCTTTTCTCAGAATCTGAAAAACATCTTATACTTGAATAACCTAATAATACATCCGATATATCATGATTGTGCTCCAAATTCTTTATGGTCAACTTCCATGACCCATCAACAATCTGTTTTCCTTTAAATTCAAAAGGACAATTACATTGGCGAGAGTATGCTTTCCTCTTTCTGTCATCGTCATCCAAGCTAACCGTGCTGCGGTATTTACCTCCTCTATCGCAGCCAAGGACTAATTTATTTTCCTTATTACATGACCTCTTTATCGTACATATAAATCCTTATTCAAGAGCTATATTCTTAACATAATTTATAAGGTCCTCACGACTTTCAAAACATCCCTCAACAAACTCCATGTCACTTGAGGATTTAAACCTACCTCTAAAACACTAATAATAATGATTTCTAGAAACAAATGAGAGAAGAGTTACCTTCAATTCGATATACGAGATCCAGACATTAGCTTGAGAGAGATAACTTCGACCCGAGATAAGAGATTCAGAGAGTGTGTTGAAAATGGGGTTTGAAAATGGGATTGAGAGTTTAAGGGTTTGGGATTTAAAAGGTGTTCAATGTTTTGGGATTAAAAAAAGGGTTGAAAATGGGGTTTTAGGGATAAGTCTTTGAAAAAGGTGGTTCAAAATGGGGTATAAGGGTTGGGGTTGAAATGGGGTTCAAGGGTTTGGGATTGAAAAAAGAGTTGAAAAGGGGGTTGAAAATGAGGTTGTAGCGAGAAGTCTTTGTAAAAGGGGCTTAAGGGTGAAAAGAAAGGATTGAGAAAGGGGTTCAAAGGGAGAAGGGAGAGGGAGAGGGAAACGACGGCTTAGGGTTTTGAATGGAATGAAATGAGTGGAATTTCGTGGATCGATCGAATGTGTGTTTATATATAAGTTCCATTCATTCGAATGACGGGACTGTCATTCTTAGGTTGTCTCTGATTCATTTGAATGAATGCCTTCAAACGTGCATTCATTCGAATGAATGGGTTGATTCATTCGAATGAATGACGGGACTATCATTCTCAGGTTGTCTCTAATACATTCATTTGAATGAATCAGCTGATTCATTGTAATGAATGCCGTCAAACGTGCATTCATTCGAATGAAGCAGCTGATTCATTCGAATGAATCAGTTGAACCAGGGGGACTGTCATTCTCAGTTTCTCTCTGATACATTCATCCAAATGAATCAGTTGATTCATTTGAATGAATCAGGTGTATACGAATGAATCAGATGCATTCGAATGAATGGGCTGAACAGTATTCCGTGTTACTGTTCAGCCCAATCATTCGAATGAATGCCAAAATGAACTGGATATTCATTCGAATGATTGGAAACTTATATGAATGAATGTTCATTCGAATGAATGGGCTGAATAGTATTCCGTGTTATTGTTCAGCCCAATCATTCAAATGAATGCTAAAATGAACTGGGCATTCATTCGAATGATTGGAAACGCGGGGGTAAAATGGTAATTTGCCACGAAAATCCGGTTTCGGGTGTGTAAAGGCAGGATTTCCGGGTGTGTGTAAGTGCTCCCTTAGAAATAATATCAAAAATTGTAAAATTTCTAAAAATAGAAATTTCTCAATTCAAAAAGTTTCTAAATTTAGTAAGACTTCCAAATCTATATAATTATAGAGTTTTAAATATTTTAGAAAGAAACTTCTAAAATTAGGTAACCTTCAAAAATTGTTGTTCCTAAAAATAAAAACTGCTAATTTTAAATGATAGCCTAAAATAGAGATTTCAAAAGTAGTAGTACTTAGAAAAATATAAATAATATCTAAAATTATAAAATTTCTAAAAATAGAAATTTCTCAATTCAATAAGTTTCTAAATTTAGTAAGACTTCCATATTTATATAATTCTATAATTTCATATATTTTAAAAAGAAACTTTTAAAATTAAGCCACCTTCTAAAATTTTAGTTTTTAAAAATAGAAACTATCAATTTTCAATAATAGCATAAAATAGAAATTTCCAAAAGTAGCAGTATTTCGAAAATTAGAAATAATATCTACAATTATAAATTTATAAAAATAGAAATTTCTCAATTCAACAAGTTTCTAAATTAAGTAATACTTCCAAAAATATATAAATTCTAGAATTCTTACTATTTTAAAAAGTGTGTTCTAAAATTAGGTAACCATCTAAAATTGTTGTTTCTAAAAATTGAAACTGCCAATTTTAAATAATAGCTTAAAATAGAAATTTGCAAAAGTAGCAATATTTCGAAAAATAAAAATAATATCTAAAATTGTAAAATTTCTAAAAATAGAATCTTCTCAATTCAACAAGTTTCAAAATTTAGTAAGATTTCCCAATCTATATAATTCTAGAATTTCAAACATTTTAAAAAATAAACTTTTAAAATTAGGCAACTTTATAAAATTGTAGTTTCTAAAAATAGAAACTGCCAATTTTCAATAATAAACTAAAATAGAAATTTCCAAAAATAGCAGTATTTCGAAAAATATAAATAATATCTAAAATTATAAAATTTATACAAATATAAATTTCTCAATTCAACCAATTTCTAAATTTAGTAAAACTTCCAAATCAAAATAATTGTAGATTTTCAAATATTTTAGAATGAAACTTTTAAAATTAGATATCCTTCTAAAATTTTAGTTTTTAAAAATAGAAACTGTCAATTTTAAAATATAGCTTAAAATAGAAATTTCCAAAAGTAGTAGTATTTCGAAAAATATAAATAATATCTAAAATTATAAAATTTCTACAAATATAAATTTCTCAATTCAACTAGTTTCTAAATTTTGTAAGACTTCCAAGTCTATATAATTCTAGAATTTCAAATATTTTAGAGAGAAACTTTTAAAATTAAGAAACCTTCTAAAATTAAATTTCTAAAAATAGAAACTGCGAATTTTAAAAAATAGACTAAAATAAAAATTTCCAAAAGTAGCAGTATTTCAAAAAATATAAATAATATCTAAAATTATAAAATTTCTACAAATATAAATTTCTCAATTCAACTAGTTTCTAAATTTTGTAAGACTTCCAAATCTATATAATTCTAGAATTTCAAATATTTTAGAGAGAAATTTAAAATTAAGTAACCTTCTAAAATTAAAGTTTCTAAAATAGAAACTACGAATTTTAAAAAATAGACTAAAATAGAAATTTCCAAATGTAGCAGTATTTCAAAAAATATAAATAATATCTAAACTTATAAAATTTCTAAAAACACAAATTTCTCAATTCAACTAGTTTCTAAATTTTGTAAGACTTCCAAATCTATATAATTCTAGAATTTCAAATATTTTAGAAAGAAACTTTTAAAATTAACCTTCTAAAATTAAAGTTTCTAAAAATAGAAACTGTGAATTTTGAAAAATAGACTAAAATAGAAATTTCCAAAAGTAGCAGTATTTCAAAAAATATAAATAATATCTAAAATTATAAAATTTCTAAAAATATAAATTTCTTAATTCAACTAATTTCTAAATTTAGCAAGACTTCCAAATCAAAATAATTCTAGATTTTCAAATATTTTAGAATGAAACTTTTAAAATTAGGATATCCTTCTAAAATTTTAGTTTTTAAAAATAGAAACTGTCAATTTTATCAACTTCCATTATTAGAAAATCCATAAATATCAAGTCCATAATTAGAAAGTTCATAAATAGAAACTTCCTAAATTTAATATACAACTTCCATAATTAGAAAGTTTCCAAACTTAGTATCCATCCTTCCATAATTAGAAGGTTTCCAAATTTAATCTCTACCTTCCAAAATTAAAAACTTTCCAATTTAATCTCTTCTTTCCAAAATTAGAGACTTTCCAATTAATCTCTACCTTCCAAAATTAGAGACTTTCCAATTTAATCTCTACCTTCCAAAGTTAGAGACTTTCCAATTTAATCTCTTCCTTCCAAAATTAGAGACTTTCCAATTAATCTCTACCTTCCAAAAACAATTAACATACATTAAAAATACCATTACAACTCCATGGGGTTCGGCCATGGCGTATGGCCAAACCCTATGGTTCATAAATGAAATCAAACAACATAACCCTCCATGGTTTTCATTTAATCTCTTCAAAAATCATCCACCAATAACATCAAACTCCCATTTAAAATTTACCAATAACCTTCCATGGGGTTCAACCATGCACCATGGCCGAACCCTATGGTTCTTTCTTTCCATTAATTTGTCTTTCCATGGATCTAAAACCATATAATTGCTCAATGATTTTCATCCCATAAAATCACCAACAAACTTCCATGGGGTTCGGCCCTCCATCATGGCCGAACCCTATGGTTTATCAACCTCTTCTTAAACCATTTTAAATCCCTTTTAAAACATGCATAATTAGTCCATGGTTTTCAACCCAAAAACCTATAATTTAAACCATGTCTTTCCATGGTTTTCATCCCTTAAAAACACATAATTTAAACCATGTCTTTCTATTAAAACTTCATCATTCATCCCTCAATCTTCTTCCATGGGGTTCGGCCATACACCATGGCCGAACCCTATGGTTCTTTTCCTTTAAACAAAAATTATGAAATCACTTACCGGTTCCGCGACTCCTCCGGTTTTCCGTCGGTTGATCTTGCTCTTCCAATCTTCTTCTTTCCTTAGCCTCCTTTTTCTTGATCTTGCCGTGCGCCCTTGTTGTTTTGCTGCCCCTTTCTTTGTATGCAATGTCCGTATGCACTACCTTGGTATGCCGTGAGCCCATGTCTTTCTTTTACAAAAACTCCCAATTTGGTTCCCTCTTTAGACAATGTCGTGTGCCTCTCCTTCTCTCCTTTCATTACTACTCATTGGCCAATCTTAGAAGGTGCTATGCGCCCATCCTTGCTTTCTTTTATTAGACTTCTCCTTGGCCCCAACTTAGACAATGCCGTGTGCCTCTCCTTCTTTATAAAACCTCCACCTAATCCAAGATAGAAAGTGCCATCCTTAGTGCCGTGTATCCCTTGCTAAAATAACCCTTGCCATGTGCACTACCCTTGTTTGTGGCTGGCTCCCTTTCATCAACCTTCCAATCGGTCCTATCTATACTTAGAAGGTGCCATGATCCTTTATTTAGCAATTCCCTTTAGGGCCGTTTCTAATCAAGGAAGACCCTCTTTAAAGAGATCTTATGCGCATATCACATGGATTAAATATCTCATAATTGACCAAGTAATATCCCATACATAGCCATGCAACTCCTAAAATCTTTCCATCATATCTTCCATGCGCATGCAATTAATCCAAATTCCCTTTATGCGCATATCCTTTTTAAATGATCTTCTAGCACATATTCATGGATATGAATATTTAAAATTCGGCCAAGCCACCTATTTTATTTAGTAATCCCCTTATGCGAATATTCATAATCCATATCCCTTATATATAATTATGTTTCATTACCACTTAAATTCAACCTCATTTAATTTATTTGAAATCATTTACCAAAACCATTGGGTCTTAATTGGGCAATGACCCAACATTTTACCCATCTAATATCCATATCTAAAATTCATAATTTAAATGGGTAATTTTCGTAAATATTTATAACTTGAAAATCTGGGTGTTACACGAACTTCTAAAGTCCGACCCTTAACTGGCCAACCCTAATGTGTGCATGGACTCAGTCCATGAAAACGGTTCACACATAGCAATATCAAACATGCGGAATAACATCATAACTGCGAAATCATAACATGCGGAATAATAATAGAACCAAGTTCTAATTCCATTCCGATAGTAAAGTATGTCAAGTCTTTAATCATAATTATCCAATAAAACATCCAGCCATAGCAAATTCATCTAAGTTATTACAATCCGAATTCTAGATACTCAAAATACAAGCCCATGAGTATCTTAAACAAAATATAAATTAAAAGCACCCAAGCTCCTATGCGTGGCCCGTTTCGCGCTCATCGTTCCCCTCGTTTCCTGTATCATCAAATAGGGTAGAATAGGGCGTTAGAACAACGCACCCAGTATGTATTCCAAGTAAGGCTAACACATGGGTTAGTACCAAAAATCCATATATAATATATATCAAATCCAGTTATAATAAATCATACCATACTTATAAAGCATCGTATCCAAAACAGTGTATGATAATAGAGATCCAATCATACCGATAAAAACCAGAAACGTTGCATGATAATAAAGATCATAATCATGCCGATTCAATGCCATGCCATGCTATCATATGCAATGAGTCCCACCCATCACATGTACATAAAAGTACCCACCACATATGTAACACCTCGGATTTTCAAGTTCTAAATATTTACGAAAATTACCCATTTAATTTGTGAATTATTAGATATTGATCTTATATGGGTAAAATGTTTGGTCATTGCTCAATTATGACCCAACGGATTATGGAAATGGTTTTAATAAAATTGAATGGGGATGAATTTAAATGGATTATGATATGCACATGGAGTGGAAGCCAAGAAAGGATATGTGAATAAGATATATGGATTAATGTGGCCGTGTATGAGAGGTTAACATGGAAAGGATATTAATATTTTGGAATATACATTGCATGACCTAATTTTAGATAGCCATGATTATATGCTAGAATATCTTTAGAAGATGTTTAAGATTAAATTGAAAGATTACATTGGCCGATTGAGATTATTAATTAAGAGGGCCGCATGACAATTTCTTTTTAGAATCAAGATATGCGCATGGCACCATTTGTTTAAATCAAAAGGAATTGTTAATAAAAGAAAGACACAAGTACTCATGGCAAAGGGCAATTACTATCTCAAGAACCTTCTAAAATTGGCCAATTGGAGATTAACTAAGGAGAAGGGCTCACGGCAATGATATGTTATCATTGGCCGATTGGAAAGGTTTATTTTAGGAAGAAATAAAATTGGATAGCAAGGGGCTGGATTTATATAGCAGGTTCATGTATGGGAACCATGAAGGTGGAGTTTAATGGAATTAGCTTGAATTAAACTTCTAATGTTCTCTTCCAAATTAGAGAAATTAGGTTGAGATAAGGAAAGCTGGCTGGTCGAATGGGAATGAAAGTCCATAGGAGGAAGGACTGCTACAATGGTAGTTACTGTCACCGTATAAAATCTATTGAGACAATGTTTGGGCAATTGCTAATTCAGGCACCGATTGCACGACTTATATAAGGACTGCTGCAATATCAATGGAGGTATGGATGCGTGTATCATCTTGGGTTGAGACGCGAATCTGATCAGTGGAGGGCTTTCTTTAACAGATAGGGCTTCAAGGTGTAAACAGCAAGGGCAGCAACACCCAGTTGCAGCGTTTCTGCAAGGTGTCAACGGCTGGTTTGGCCATAATAAGATCTGACGCTGTAAAGAGGGGTGCTGCTGATCTGTGTGGGCTGAGATTCATCAAAGAGAGGCGGCAGATCATACCAGCCGAACAAGAGAAGTGGCTGAAATGACAGCAGCAAGGAGGGACTGATCTGAGGACAGATTCAATCCAGAATTCTGCTAGCTGTAACGTGGGCTACAAGGCAGATTGCAGAGGCAACCTGTAGAGACGTTGAACAAGTGAGAGCTAATAGAGAAAGGAAAAAATACACGCTGTGGAGATCAGGACCAGATTGGGTCTTTCTCGGGTTCTCTCAGTTTCAAGGACAGGTTGCAGTAAAGTGCTTCTCATGTGATCTGAAGGGAGAGTTCTGAAAAGGCCATATCTGAATTTTAAAAAGAGGGTTGTACCACATAGGTCTTTCGGACGCTCCGACGGAGTGTGGACCCTCCGGTTACATTTCATACATAGTATCCTCTTGATGGAATGCTCCTCATCAAGGTATCCCCCACGATTCTATTACGGACGCCCCGACGAAGTGTGGATCTCCGGTTACATTTCATACATAGTATCCTCTTGATGGAATGCTCCTCATCAAGGTATCCCCCCACAAATGTTTTACGGACGCCCTGACGGAGTGTGGGTCTCCGGTTGCCGTTCATCCCTCCCATGCCATGCATGAGATTCAAATGTCCACATGCTATGCAATTATACAAACTAGATCATTTAAAAGCTCATATTTGAAACATATACAACACATGCTATTTTATCATATAAACATAGCATTTAAAACTCACAATTTCAAACATATCCTTTGCAATATAAATTCATCAAATCAAGATAAAAACAATGTACATAAACCCATGGTTTCAAAGAGGTGGAATCCTACTAAAAACCGCTAACGTGTCCTTGCGTCTTTCGTCCGGTAACCGCTCATGATTGTACACACCTTGTGAGGTCTCGTTACCTTATAATATAATAATCAATCAAAACCAAGTCCCACTTGATTTACAGTATTGTTTAAGTCCATAAACACAATCCTCATGGGGTTCGGCCATACACCATGGCCGAACCCATGATTCATCACTTTCACCCTTTATTACAACTTTGCCATTCATACCACTTTTATTCATCAATCTAATGATAAACAATTTAATCATCAAGATATATCACACCTTAAGTTCAGCAAATCTTCCCCATGGGGTTCGGCCATACACCATGGCCGAACCCATGGTCCCTTATTTTCACTTAATTACAAAAATACCATCCATGGCTATTATTCCATTATTCACACCCTTCATTTAAATCTACCATAAATAGACCCTAAGTTCACCAAATAATTTCCATGGGGTTCGGCCATACACCATGGCCGAACCCATGGTCCATTAATTCACTTTAATTACTATATTGGCATTGTACCTAATAACATAACCAATTACATAAACCATGAGCATAGGTCTATATGTAATTAAATTTCTTATTATCTTAAACATGCATAACCACTCTAAGTGTCCCTTAAAAATATTCCAGCACCTGATCCATCATATAATTCATGGTTCATAAAATAAAACCCCAATCCCATAACATAATCCATAAATCATTTATTTGCATTCTCCAATTGGCCTACCATTCATTTAAATATTAAGTCCATACATGACCCATAAAATTGGTTCATGGGGTTCGGTCATATCCCATGATGTCTAAGTTCCAATTATAGCAACTCCATTTTTGAATCCTTAAATCAAGGTTCCTTCCAAAAATAATCCAAGAGTCCATAATTAGAAAGTTTCCAAACTTAGCATCCATCCTTCCATAATTAAAAAGTTTCCAAATTTAATAACTATTCTCCATTTTAATCAATAATCATACATCAAAAATACCAATACAACTCCATGGGGTTCGGCCATACACCATGGCCGAACCCTATGGTTCATAATCCTCTTTCTAGTAATTATTCAAACATTAACTGTAATACCCCGAATTTTCAAGTTATTATAATTACCCATTTAATTGGTGAATTTTTAGATATGGATCTTAGATGGGTAAAATGTTGGTCTTGGCCCAATTAAGACCCAACGGTTTTGGTAAATGGTTTCAAATAAATTAAATGGGGTTAGATTTAATTAGAAATAGATAAGGGATTTGGAAGATTGCATACGCATAAAGGGATTAAGAAGGGGATGATTTTACATGGCCGAATTATAGATACCAAATCTATGTTTATGCGCATGAGTGATATGCATATCTATGTAATATGCTAGAATACCTTGAGAAAATATTTAAGAATAATTTGAAAGGATACATGGCCGAATGTGAGGCATGAGGATAAGGTGTACACGGCATTGCTTTGTCTAAGTTGGGATTCAAGAGAGGTTTAATAAAAGAAAGAGAGAAAGGGCGCATGCCACCTTCTAAATAAGGATTAATTGGAGGAATTATAAAGGAAAGAGATGAGTGGCGCATGTCACTATCTAAGTATAGAATTGGACTAATTGGAAATTAGATACAAGAGAGGCAACCATAATGTATGGATTTTACATTCAAATTTCGGCCATAATATATTTTATCCAAAATTGGATATGATTCATCACTAATTTAATCCAACCCCTTTAAATTTTAATAAAACCAATTCCTCCATTGGTTGGGTCCTAATTGGGCTTGGGTCATGGCCCAATTCCTTATCCATATAAGATTTAATTCTAAAATTCATAATTAAAATTAAATAACTAATAAACTGAAACCCGAGGTGTTACAATTGCGCCCTTACTGCCCTTCTCTTTTATTGTTTCCAATTGGTTCAATATTAGAAGGTGCCTTAGTGCCACGCGCCCCTTGCCTCTTTATAAAAACTCCCAATCGGTTCTTACTTGCTGAAATAGCCATTGCCGTGTGCACTACCCATTCTTAATTTTGGGTGTGCCATGTGCCCCTTGTCTGTGGCTGCCTCTCTTTCTAATAATACACCATTAGCCAATCTTAGAAGGTGCAACAATTGTAATTGTCGTGAGCCCTTCTCTTCTTTTCTTTTATCAATCTAATTGTCCTATCTTAGAAGATTCCAAGACCCCTTAAATTTAGTAATTGCCTCTTGCAGTCTTTAATCAAGAAAAGAGCCCTCTTAAAGAGATCTTATGCGCATATCTCATGGATAGCCTATCTTCATACACGGCAAAGCAATTTCTTTATTTAGTTTAGACATCTTCTTTATTTAATAATTCCCTAATATCTAAATAATTGATGTAATACGAAAAATAGAAATAATATCTAAAATTATAAAATTTCTAAAAATCAAAAAATTCAATTCAATAAGTTTCTAAATTTAGTAAGACTTCCAAATTTATATAAATTCTAGAATTTCTATTATTTTAAAAAGAAAGTTTTAAAATTAGGTAACCTTCTAAAATTATTTGTTTCTAAAATAGAAACTACCAATTTTAAATAATAGAAATATCCAAAACTAGCAGTATTTCAAAAAATATAAATAATATCTAAAATTATAAAATTTCTAAATATAGAAATTTCTCAATTCAACTAGTTTTTAAATTTAGTAACACTTCCAAATCTATATAATTCTATAATTTCAAATACTTTAAAAAGATACTTTTAAAATTACATAACCTTCTAAAATTTTAGTTTTTAAAAATAAAAAATTCTAATTTTAAATAATAGCATAAAATAGAAATTTCAAAAGTAGCAGTATTTTGAAAAATATAAATAATATCTAAAATTATAAAATTTCTAAAAATAAAAATTTCTCAATTTAACAAGATTCTAAATTTAGGAAGACTTCCAAATATATATAATTCTATAATTTCAACTATTTTTGAAAGAAACTTTTAAAATTAACTAACCTTCTAAAATTTTAGTTTTTAAAAATTGGAACTTCAAATTTTAAATAATAGCCTAAAATAGAAGTTTCCATAAGTAAAAGTATTTCAAAAATTAGAAATAAGATCTAAAATTATAAATTTATAAAAATAGAAATTTGTCAATTCAACTAGTTTCTAAATTTAGTTAGATTTCCATATCTATACAAATTCTAAAATTTCTACAATTTTGGAAAGAAAGTTTTAAAATTGAGTAACCTTCTAAAATTGTAGTTTCTAAAATAGAAACTGCTAATTTTAAATAATAGCCTAAAATAGAAATAATATCTAAAATTTGAAAATTTCTATGAATAATAATTTCTCAATTTAACAAATTTCTAAATTTAGAAAGATTTCCAAATCTGTATAATTCTAGAATTTCAAATATTTTAAAAAGAAACTTTTTCAATTATGTAACCTTCTAAAATTGTAGTTTATAAAACTAAAAAGTGATAATTTTAAATAATAGACTAAAATAGAAATTTCCGTAAGTAGCAGTATTTAGAAAAATATAAATAATACCTAAAATTATAAAATTTGTAGAAATATAAATTTCTCAATTCAACTAGTTTCTAAATTTTGTAAAACTTCAAAATCTATATAACTCAAGAATTTCAAATATTTTAGAAAGAAACTTTTAAAATTAGGTAACCTTCTAAAATTTTAATTTTTAAAAAGAGAAACTTCCAATTTAAAAAAAAAAGCCTAAAATAGAAATTTCCAAAAGTAACAGTATTTCAAAAAATATAAATAATATCTATACTTATAAAATTTCTAAAAATATAAATTTCTAAATTCAACTAGTTTCTAATTTAGTAAAACTTCCAAATCTATACAAATTCTAGAATTTCTACTATTTTAACAAGAAAGTTTTAAAATTAAGTAACCTTCTAAAATTGTAGCTTCTAAAAATAGAAACAGTCAATATTAAATAATAGCATAAAATAGAAATTTTCAAAAGTATCAGTATTTTAAAAATTATAAATAATATCTAAAATTATAAAATTTCTAAAAATAAAAATTTCTCAATTCGTCAAGTTTCTAAATTTAGTAAGAATTCCAAATCTATACAAATTCGAGAATTTCTACTATTTTTAAAAGAAACTTTTAAATTTAGGTAACCTTCTGAAATTGTATCTTCAAAAAATAGAAACTTCCAATTTTAAATAATAGCCTAAAATAGAAATTGCAAAAGTAGTAGTATTTTGAAAAATACTAATCATTTCTAAAATTATAAAATTTCTAAAAATATAAATTTTCTCAATTCAACTAGTTTCTCAATTTAGTAAGACTTCCAAATCTATACAAATTCTAGAAATTCTAATATTAAAAAAAAAGTTTTAAAATTAAGTAACCTTCTAAAATTGTAGTTTCTAAAATTGAAACTGCTAATTTTAAATAATAGCTTAAAATAGAAATTTCCCAAACTAGAAGTATTTTGAAAAATACAAATAATATCAAAAATGATAAAATTTCTGAAAATAGAAATTTCTCAATTCAAGAAGTTTCTAAATTTAGTAAGATTTCCAAATCTATATAATTCTAAAATTTCAATTATTTTAAAAAGAAACTTTTGAAATTAGGTAACTTTCTAAAATTATAGTTTCTAAAAATAGAAACTGCCAATTTTAAATAATAGACTAAAATAGAAAATTCCAAAAGTAGCAGCATTTCGAAAAATTTAAATAATAACTAAAATTATAAAATTTCAAAAAATAGAAATTTCTCAATTCAATAAGTTTCTAAATTTAGTAAGACTTCCAAATATATATAAATTCTAGAATTTCTACTATTTTAAAAAGAAAGTTTTAAAATTAGGTAATCTTCTAAAATTGCAGTTTCTAAGAATAGAAAACTGTTGTAAGCTTCTAAAATTATAGTTTTTAAAAATAGAAACTAGCAATTTAAAAAAATAGCCTAAAATAGAAATTTCAACAGTTGCAGTATTTCAAAAAATATAAATAATATCTAAAATTATAAAATTTCTAAAAATGAAAATTTCTCAATTCAACAAGTTTCTAAATTTAGTAAGACTTCCAAATCTATATAATTCTATAATTTCAACTATTTTTGAAAGAAGCTTTTAAAATTAAGTAACATTCAAAAATTTTAGTTTTTAAAAATTTAAAATAGCCAAAAATAGCAGTTCCATAATTAGAAGTATTTCAAAAATTTGAAATAATATCTAAAATAATAAATTTAAAAAAAAAATTGTCAATTCAACTAGTTTCTAAATGGTAGGATTTACAAATCTATACAAATTCTACATTGCAACTATTTTAAAAAGAATGTTTTAAAATTAAGTAACCTTTTAAAATTGTAGTTTCTAAAATAGAAACTGCTAATTTTAAATAATAGCATAAAATAGAAATTTCCAAAACTAGAAGTATTTCAAAAAATAGAATTAATATCTAAAATAAAAAAGTTTTTAAAAATAGAAATTTCTCACTTCAACAAGTTTCTAAATTTAGTAAGATTTCCAAATCCGTATAACTCTAGAATTTCAAATATTTTAAAAAGAAACTTTTAAAATTGGGCAACTTTCTAAAATATTAGTTTTTAAAAATAGAAACTACCAATTTAAAAAAAATCCAAAAATAGAAACTTCCAAAAGTAGCAGTATTTTGAAAAATATTAATAATATCTAAAATTATAAAATTTCTACAAATATAAATTTCTCACTTCAACTAGTTTCTAAAATCAGTAAGACTTCCAAATCTACATAGTTTTAGAATTTCAAATATTTTAGAAAGAAACTTTTAAAATTAGGTAACCTTCAAAAATTACAGTTTCAAAAAATAGAAAACGCTAATTTTAAATAATAGCATATAATAGAAATTTCCAAAACTAGGAGTATTTCAAAAAATATTAATAATATCTAAAATTATAAAATTTATAAAAAAAGAAATTTCCATATCCAACAAGTTTCTAAATTTAGTAAGACTTCCAAATGTATATAAATTCAAGAATTCCTGCTATTTTAAAAATATAAACTGACAATTGTAAAAAATAGACTAAAATAAAAATTTCCAAAAGTAGTAGTGTTTAAAAAAATATAAATAATATTTAAAAATATAAAATTTTTAGAAAAATAAATTTCTCAATTCAATTAGTGAGACTTCCAAATCTTTATAATTCTATAATTTCAACTATTTTTGAAAGACACTTTTAAAATTAAGTAACATTCTAAAATTTTAATTTTTAAAAATAGAAACTGACAATTGTAAAAAATGGACTAAAATAAAAATTTCCAAAAGTAGCAGTGTTTCAAAAAATATAAATAATATCTAAAATTATAAAATTTTTAGAAAAATAAATTTCTCAATTCAATTAGTTTCTAAATTTAGTAAGACTTCCAGATCTTTATAATTTTATAATCTCAATTATTTTTGAAAGAAGCTTTTAAAATTAAGTAACATTCTAAAATTTTAGTTTTTAAAAATAGAAACTGCCAATTTTATAAATAGAGTAAAATAGAAACTTTTGAAGTAGCAGTATTTCAAAAAATATAAATAATATTTAAAATTATCAAATTTCTAAAAATAAAAATTTCTCAATTTTACAAGTTTCTAAATTTAGTAAGACTTGCAAATCTATATAATTCTATAATTTCAACTATCTTTGAAAGAAACTTTTAAAATTAAGTAACATTCAAAAAATTTAGATTTTAAAAATTGAAACTGTCAATTTTAAATAATAGCAAACAATAAAAGTTTCCATAAGTAGAAGTATTTCAAAAATTAGAAATAATATCTAAAATAATAAATTTATAAAAAAAAATTGTATATTCAACTAGTATCTAAATAGTAAGACTTTCAAATCTATACAAATTCTAGAATTTCAACAATTTTGAAAAGAAGGTTTTAAAATTAAGTAACCTTCTAAAATTGTAGTTTCTAAAATAGAAACTGTTAATTTTAAATAATAGCCTAAAATAGAAATTTCTAAAACTAAAAGTATTTCAAAAAATAGAATTAATATCTAAAATTATAAAATTTCTTAAAATAGAAATTTCTCAATTCAACAAGTTTCTAAATTTAGTGAGATTTCCAAATCTATATAACTCTAGAATTTTAAATTTTTTTAAAAAACTTTTAGAATTAGGTAACCTTCTAAAATTGTTAATTTTAAATGATAGTCTAAAATCGAAATTTCCAAAACTAGAAGTATTTCGAAAAATATTAATAATATCTAAAATTATAAAATTTCTAAAAATAGAAATTTCTATATTTAACAAGTTTCTAAATTTAGTAAGACTTCCAAATCTATATACATTCTTGAATTCCTACTATTTAAAAAATAGAAACTGCCAATTTTATAAAATAGACTAAAATAGAAATTTCCAAAAGTAGTAGTTTTTCGAAAAATATAAATAATGTCACAAATTATAAAATTTCTAGAAACATAAATTTCTCAATTCAACTAGTTTCTAAATTTAGAAAGACTTCCAAATCTATATAATCCTATAATTTCAACTATTTTTGAAAGAAACTTTTAAAATTAAGTAACCTTCTAAAATTTTAGTTTTTAAAAATAGAAACAGCCAAATTTAAAAAATAACCTAAAATAGAAATTTCAAAAGTAGCAGTATTTAAAAAAATATAAATAATATCTAAAATTAAAAAAACTTTTAAAAATAAAAATTTCCCAATTCAACAAGTTTCTAAATTTAGTAAGACTTCCAAATTTATATAATTCTATAATTTAACCTTTTTTTTAAAGAAACTTTTAAAATTAATTGACTTTCTAAAATTGTAGTTTTTAAAATTTAGAACTGCAAATTTTAAATGATAGCCTCAAATAGAAATTCCCATAAGTAGAAGTATTTTAAAAATTAGAAATAATATCTATAATTATAAATTTATAAAAATAGAAATTTGTCAATTCAACAAGTTTCTACATTTAGTAAGACTTCCAAATCTATACAAATTCTAGAATTTCTACTAATTTAAAAAGAAATTTTTAAACTATGTAACCTTCTAAAATTAGAAACTATTAATTTTAAATAATAGATTAAAATAGAAATTTCCAAAAGTATCAGTATTTTGAAAAATATATGTAATATCTAAAATTATAAAATTTGTAGAAATATAAATTTCTCAATTCAACTAGTTTCTAAATTTTGTAAGACTTGCAAATCCAAATAACTCTAGAATTTCAAATATTTTAGAAAGAAACTTTTAAAATTAGATAACCTTCTAAAATTTTAGTTTTTAAAAATAGAAACTGCCAATTTTAAAAAAAGCCTAAAATAGAAATTTCCAAAATTAGCAATATTTCGAAAAATATAAATAATATCGATAATTATAAAATTTCTAAAAATATAAATTCCCCAATTCAAAAAGTTTTTAAATTTAGTAAGACTTCCAAATCTATACAAATTCTCGAATTTCTTTTATTTTAAAAAGAAAGTTTTAGAATTAAGTAACCTTCTAAAATTAAAGTGTCTAAGAATAGAAACTGCTAATATTAAAAAATAGAGTAAAACAGAAATTTCAAAATGTAGTAGTATTTCAAAAAATATAAATAACATCTAAAAAATTTCTAAAGATATAAATTTCTCATTTCAACTAGTTTTTAAATTTAGTAAAACTTCCAAATCTATATAATTTTAGAATTTCAAATATTTTAGAAAGAAACTTTTAAAATTAGGTAACCTTAAAAAATTGTAGTTCCTAAAAATAGAAACTACTAATTTTAAATGGTAGCCTAAAATAGAAATTGCAAAAGTAGTAGTATTTCGAAAAATATTAATAATATCTAAAATTATAAAATTTCTAAAAATATAAATTTCTCAATTCAACAAGTTTCTTAATTTAGTAAGACTTCCAAATCTATACAAATTCTAAAATTTCTAATATTAAAAAAAAAGTTTTAAAATTAAGTAACCTTCTAAAATTATAGTTTCTAGAATAGAAACTGCTAATTTTAAATAAGTGCTTAAAATAGAAATTTCCAAAAGTATAAGTATTTCAAAAAATAGAAATAATATCTATAATTATAAAATTTATCAAAATAGAAATTTCTCAATTCAAGAAGATTCTAAATTTCGTAAGTTTTCCAAATCTATATAATTCTAGAATTTCAAATGTTTTAATAAGAATCTTTTTAAATTAGGTAACTTTATAAAATTATAGTTTTTAAAAATAGAAACTATAAATTTTAAATAATAGACTAAAAGGAAATTTCCAAACGTAGTAGTATCTCGAAAATTATAAATAATATCTAAAATTGTAAAATTTTAAAAAATAGAAATTTCTCAATTTAACAAGTTTCTAAATTTAATAAGATTTCCAAATCTATATAATTCTAGAATTTCAAATATCTTTAAAAAAAGCTTTTAAAATTAGGTAACTTTCTAACATTATAGTTTCTAAAAATAGATACTGCCAATTTTAAATAATAGACTAAAAACAAATTTCCAAAAGTAGTAGTATTTCAAAAAATATAAATAATATCTAAAATATAAAATTTCTAAAAATATAATTCAACAAATTTCTAAATTTAGTAAGACTCCCAAATCTATATAATTCTATAATTTCAACTATTTTTGAAAGAAACTTTTAAAATTAAGTAACCTTCTAAAATTTTAGTTTTTAAAAATTGAAAATGCAAATTTTTAAAAATAGCCTAAAATAGAAGTTTCCATAAGTAGAAGTATTTACAAAATTAGAAATAATACATAAAATTATAAATTTATAAAAATAGAAATTTGTCAATTAAACTAGTTTCGAAATTTAGTAAGACTTCCAAATATACAAATTCTAGAATTTCAACTATTTTAAAAAGAAAGTTTTAAAGTTAAGTAACCTTCAAAAATTGTAGTTTCTAAAATAGAAATTGCTAATTTGTCTAGCATACCACCGTTCCATGGTCAATGGTTTTCCATGGTTTGGATGAGGTGGCACCCCCACCTCATTTTTGGCCAAGGCATGCTCTCCACCTAGGCTTTTGGTCTAGCCAAGGGGGAAGCATGCCCTCCATGTGGCACTCCATCCATGCCAACGGTTTTGGTGATCTTAGTTTGGTGGTTTGGGTGGTTTCTATGAGATGAAACCACCCATTTGACTCACCCATTTGACTCACCCATTTATTTAATTAATTTGATTTTTAATTTAGGTCATTTAATTACACAATTTAATTCCATTTAGTTTCCTTAATTTTCTCCATGAATCCACCCATGGTTGACCAAGTCAACATGGTGGCCGGCCCCACCAATTCCTTAGCCCACCCGCCACCTCACTTGATGAGGTGGAGGTGGGTCCCACTCGATCATGTCACCTTGGTTTATTCAATATTAACTTAGATGATTTAAATTAATTAATTCAACTTCACTTACTTTGATCCCCCTTAATTCACCTTTGAAAACCCATGGTTGACCAAGTCAACCATGGTGGTCGGCCCCACCTATGTCTTGGTCCACATGCCACCTCACTTGATGAGGTGGAGGTGGCCCCCACTAGACCATAACACTTGGATAATTCCAATTTAACTTAGGTGATTTTAATCACTTCAATCCATTCCATCTAATTGGATCACCATTGGGTCCATGGCCCAATAAATTCCACTTCCTACCCATTTACCCTAATGCTTAAATCATCTTGACCCATTGGGTGCCAAATGGGTATTTGACCCAATTGACCATCCTTGACCCAATTAAATGAAATTAATCCAATCCTTGGTCCATTGGACCCTACTTGGGCCATTGGCCCAATTTTGATCAATTTAACACCCATTCCATCAAATTTCTTAATTTCACTCATTAAAATAAATAATAGCCAACATATGTATTGATTTAAAAATCCGGGCTATTATAATATAATCCTCTTTTGAAATTTTGGTCCCGAAAATTCTAGCGAAGTAGGGGTTCAAACAACTCATACAAAAAGCTCCGGATGAGCGGCTCTCATTTCTGACTCAAGTTCCCAGGTGGCTTCCTCATTGCCATGTCGTTCCCATACCACCTTGTCGAACTGAATGGCGCGGTTCCGTAGCACCCTTTGTTCTCTTTTGATCACTCTGACTGGCTTCTCCACATACGTCACGTCGCTTTGCACATCGACGTCTTGTATGTTCAACACATGTGAAGGATCGGGGTTGTACTTCCTCAACATGGACACATGGAACACATCATGCAAAGATGATAACTGTGGAGGAAGCACCAACTGATAAGCTACTTCCCCCACTGTAATACCCCGCCCTTTTTCGCTTGCTTTTTCCAGTAAATTCAGTGCATTTTTTTTTTAACAGAGTACAGTGATAGAGCGCGGGACGTCACGACGCGAGCTAAGTCCGAACTTCCAACGTCCGACCCTTAACTGGCCAACCCTATGTGTGTATGCACTCGGTCCAATAAAATGGTTCACACATAGCAATACCGACTTGCGGAATAAAAATCATAACATGCGGAATCATAACATCCAATTTGGGGAATCATAATAGAACCAAGTTCTATTCCATTGATAGCAAAGTACATAGTCAAATAATCACATTAACCATTATCCAAATAAAAGATCCAACCATAGCAAATTCATCTAAGTTATTACATTCCGAAATCTGGATACTTTGAATACTAATCCCTGAGTATCTTAAGCAAAGTACATAGTCAAATAATCACATTAACCTTTCCGCGTTCAGCGTTTTCCTCGTTTCCTACATCATCCACTAAAGGGTAGAAGTAGGGCATTAGTACAACACGCCCAGTAGGTATTCCAGTTATGGCTAACACATGGTTAGTACAAAACATATATTATAACATAATATATAAAACCAGGAAAAATCCATGCCATGCAATGATGCCAGATATGCAATGAGTCCCACCCATCACATGTACATAAAGTACCACCACATACGTCTTTCGGACGCCCCGGCGGAGTGTGGACCCTCCGGAAATCTTCTTGATGGAAATCACATCAAGGTGTTGCACAAAGGTTTTTCGGACGCCCCGACGGAGTGTGACCCCTCCGGTTATAAATCCTCCACCCCATGCCATGCATGAGACGCTAAGGAAACACATGCTATTTTATAACATAAACATAGCATTGAAAATCATCATTTGAAACCACATACAACACATGCTCATTATATAAATAAACTTAGCATGTAAAATCATCCTTGAGACATATTTTCATCAAACATAATATAAAAACAAAGTACATAAGCCATGGTTTCAAAGAGGTGGAATCCTACCAAAGACCGTTCACGAGTCCTTGCGTTTCCGTCTAAGATTCGATCACCGATTGCGCACCGCTTGCGAGATCTCGTTACCTTATAATATAATGATAAATCAATGCCAAGTCTCACCTGATTACAAGGTTCTAAGTCCATAAACAAAACCCCATGGGGTTCGGCCACACACCATGGCCGAACCCATGGTTTACCATTTTTCATACTTATTTACAAAAATGCCATTGTCCAATAACCATAGCCCTTTTTCTTTGCTTAGGTTTCCAAATCATCCATACATGTTTCTTTTTAATCCAAAACATATAGTCCATAAAATAATTCATGGGGTTCGGCCATACACCATGGCCGAACCCAATGTCCAATATTCTCTCATATTTACAAAAATGCCATTGGTTTCCTCATTCCTTTAAATCTACAATAACTAGACCTTTTAAGAATCTTTAACCAAATTAAGTCCATAAATATTCCTCATGGGGTTCGGCCACACACCATGGCCGAACCCATGGTTCTCTATTTTGGTGTGAAATTACGTTTTTGCCATTCCTTTCACCATCATTCCATAACCTACATTGTATCCTTTTCTTTTATTTCAAAACTACACCAAACATAACTCATAACATAGGTACATAATCTGATTCATAATTCAGCTCGTGACCATGAATTAAAATATCATTTAATCCCTTAATTTGAAGCATGGGGTTCGGCCATACACCTTGGCCGAACCCTATGGTGTATCGTATCAGCTTAATCTGTGCCGTGGTCTCCGCAACCAACTCGGGTCCAATCAATGCAGGCTCACCGGCCTCTGTCCAGCACACTAGTGATCTACATGGCCTACCATACAAGGCCTCAAATGGAGCCATCGGAGGCTTGCCTGGTAACTGTTGTTGTAAGAGAACTACACCAGTGGCAAGTGATCCTCCCATCCGCCCTTGAAGTCTAGCATACATGCTCTCAACATATCCTCCAACGTCTGTATCGTCCTCTCCAACTGTCCATCAGTCTGTGGATGGAATGCTGTGCTAGTCAGTAGATCTGTCCCCATGGCCGACTGTATGCTCTGCCATACTCTGCCAGTGAATCTGTCATCTCTGTCGGACACAATAGTCCGGGGAATACCATGTAGTCTGATGATATCCCGGATGTACCGTCGACCCAAGGTCTCAGATGAATATGTCATCTTGACGGGAAGGAAATGCGCAGACTTGGTCAACCGTGTAACACCTATGATTTTCAAACTATTATTTTAAATGACAATTATTCTTTTAAATGGTGGATTTTAGAATTAGACCTTATTTGGATCAAGAATTGGGCCATGACCCAATTAGGACCCAACCAATGTTGGAATTGGTTTTATTAAATACAAATGGGTTGAATTAATTTAGTGATGAATTATATCTAATTTTAAACAAAAGATTTTTATGGCCGAATTTTGAAAGTGAAACCTATAGATTTTGCGCATGAGAGATATGTGGGATTTTTAAATCCACAATGATATGCTAGATATTTAAAAAGGGATGAAATATCTATGAATTAAATTAAAAGATTATTTGGATTATGATTAGGGTTATGCGCATAGTATTTGCTAATAAGAATTAAAAGAAGTCTTAATAAGGCAAGGGAAAGTCGGCCATGGTTAAATAAGGAAGGTTTGACATATGTCTAGTTTTTTTGTTATAAATTTTCACTCTAATATCTGATTGCTTTGATTCTTTTTGTGTTAGAAAGAAGATTTCAAGAGCTACAACTTTTTAGTTTAACATGTTTTCTGATTCGGAAGTTAACAAAGTCGAAACTGAGCTACAATATAGTATACGTGTAAAAAAAAAACGGGAAACACAAGGGGCGCACGGCTAAGAGTTGCTTATCTTAAGAACATTCTAATATTGGATTAAGAAAGGCTACAAAAGGAGAGATCAAGAGGGATACACGGTTTTGGACATCTTTTATTATTGAGTTTATTCCTCTCTCTCCCTCTCTCAATTCATCATTCTCTTCCACGCCAAGAGCAAGAGAAGAAAGGGCAGCAACAAGAAGGAGTTCTTGTTTGGAGAAAAGCAAAGGGAAAAGAAAGAAAATTGGAAGAACAAGAAACCAAAGGGGAAAAGGTTAGTATCTTGCTTAATAATTTTATGTTTTGAAACAAAAAGAACCATAGGGTTCGGCCATAGTGCATGGTCGAACCCCATGGAAAGATTTGATTAGTTAATTGGTTTTAAAGATTGAAAACCATGGTATGTTTTTGGATTCATTCATTGGGTTTATATTTTTAGATTTTGGATCATGGAAAATCATGGTTATTTCATGATGGTTTGAATGATGAAAACCATGGGGATTTATGGTTTAGATTAACAAATTTGAATGATGAAAGTCCATGGAAGAGTTTGTTAATATTTAAAGAAAAAAATTGGATGGACATTGGGTCGGCCTTGGCATGGCCGAACCATGATTTCTAGATGGCTAAATGGTTGGATCTAAAATAATAAAAGGAAGAGGTGAGGTTCGGCCATGGTGTATGGCTGAACCCCACCAAACTTTTATGGAAGTGATGATCGGTTTTGATGGGATCTAAACCAATGGTTAAGATCATGAACCATAAGGTTCAGCCAAGGTGTATGGCCGAACCCCATGGGGTAGATTTTTGAATAGAGATTAAAATAGAAAACTTCTAATTAAGGAAAGGGTTGGCTAAATTGGAAAGCATCTAATTTTGGAAGGTGTTTCCAAATATGGAAAGGGGTTGCTTATTAGGAAAGTTTCTATTCTTGGAAGTGGAGATTAAAATTAGAAAATATCTACTTAAAGACCATGAAGATTATTTATGGAAACCATCCCAAGAATGGAAGGTAAGGCTTGATTATGGAACCTAATTTAAATGAATGGATTGGTTGCCATGAGTGAGGTTCGGCCATGATGTATGGCCGAACCCCACTAGGGTTTAGTTTCTGGAAACCTTGTTATTTATGGAATATGATATTCAATCATAGAAGGGTTGGTGTTTAATTAAGAAAACCTTCTAAATGTGGACCTTAGGTTAAAAATGGAAGGAAGAGTTATTTTTAGAAAACTTTCCATTTATGGAAGGAGGTTTATATTTTTGGTAAGTTAAATAGGGAAACTTTCTAATGATAGTAGGAGAGACTAATAAAGGGAAGTTCTATTCTTGGAAGGA
The DNA here is from genome assembly GCA_013350335.1 of Chimonanthus salicifolius. Classification (NCBI taxonomy): domain Eukaryota; kingdom Viridiplantae; phylum Streptophyta; class Magnoliopsida; order Laurales; family Calycanthaceae; genus Chimonanthus; species Chimonanthus salicifolius. The sequence continues at coordinate 18,680,687 of CM023539.1, forward strand.
AAAATCTAAATTTGGAGACCTTCCAATTATAGAAAGGTGGAGATTAATTGGAAATTATACACCATAGGGTTCGGCCATGGTGTATGGCCGAACCCCATGTTCTAAATTAAGGGATTAAAGGTGTCTTTAAATTATGATTTAAGGGCTGATTTATGAATGAGATTATGAACCTACATTATGAGTTAGGTTATGTTAGTTTTAAATAAAATAAAGGGTACAATGTATGATATGAATTGATGGAGAAAGTAATGGCAAAAATGTAATTAAAAAATACCAAAGTAGGAGAACCATGGGTTCGGCCATGATGTATGGCCGAACCCCATGAGATGTGATTGATGAACTTATTTGATTAGAGAAATTTTAAGGTCTAATTATGAAAGATTTAAAGGGAAGAGGAAGTCAATGGCATTTTGGTAAATATGAGAGAATGTTGGACATTGGGTTCGGCCATGGTGTATGGCCGAACCCCATGAGTTATTGTATGGTATTATGTATTTTGGAAGCATGAATGAATAACTTGGAACCTAAGCAAAGAGAAGGGGCTAGGGTTACCAACAGTGGCATTTTTGTAAATATGTATAAAAGATGGTAAACCATGGGTTCGGCCATGGTGCATGGCCGAACCCCATGGGGTTTTGTTTATGAACTTAGAACCTTGAAATTAGGTGAGACTTGGTGTTGATTTATCATTATATTATACGGTAACGGGATATCGTAAGCAGTGCGGGATCGGTGATCGAATCTTGCACGGAAACGCAAGGACTTGTGAACGTCTTAGGTAGGATTCCACCTTTTTGAAACCATAGCTTATGTACCTTGTTTTTATATTATGTTTGATGAAAATATGTTTTTAAGAATATGTTTTATTATATTGAATATCGAATGCTATGTTTAATTGTTTAAAATAGCATGGGCCAATTATGTTTCAAAGGATGATTTTACATGCTAAGTTTATTTATATAAAGAGCATGTGTTAGATGTGTTTTCAAATGATGATTTTCAATGCTATGTTATGTTATAAAATAGCATGTGTTTCATTGGCATCTCATGCATGGCATGGGGTGGAGGATTTATAACCGGAGGGGTCACACTCAGTCGGGGCGTCCGAAAAACCTATGTGCAACACCTTGATGTGATTTCCATCAAGAAGATTTTCGGAGGGCTCCACACTCCGTCGGGGTGACCGAAAGACCCATGTGGTAGGCACACTTTATGTACAGGTGATGGGTGGGACTCATTGCATATTTGTCATCATTGCATGGCATGGATTTTACCTGGTTTTATATATTATGTTATATATTATGTTTTGTACTAACCATGTGTTAACCCTAACTGGAATTCCTACTGGGCGCGTTGTACTAACGCCCTACTTCTACCCTTTAGTGGATGATGCAGGAAATGAGGAAAATGCTAAACTCGCAAAGGGACAAGAATAGGAGCTCGGAACGCTTTTAGTTTTATATTTTGTTTAAGATACTCACAGATTTGTATTTAGAGTATCCAGATATCGGAATGTAATAACTTAGATGAATTGCTATGGTTGGATGTTTTATTTGGATAATGATTAAAGTGATTTATTGACTAAGTACTTTGCTATCAATGGAATAGAACTTGGTTCTACTATGATTCCGCAAATTGGATGTTATGATTTTTATTCCGCATGTTGATATTTCTATGTGTGAACCATTTTAGTGGGTTGAGTCCATGCACACATAGGGTTGGCCAGTTAAGGGTCGAACTTTGGAAGTTCGGACTTAGCTCGCGTCGTGACGTCCTGTGCTCTATCACTCTACTCTGTTATAAAAAAAATATATACACTGAATTTACGGGAACAAGAGAGTGAAAAAGGGCGAGGCGTTACAAATCGGTCCACCACGACCCATATCGTATCGTTGCCCTTTGACGACCTTGGCAACCCTGTCACAAAATCCATGGAGATGTGCTCCCATTTCCACTCCGGCACTGGTAACGGTTTGAGAAAACCAGGTGGGTTTTGGTGTTCCGCCTTAACCCGCTGACAAGTTAGGCAATGAGCAACAAACTCTGCCACATCTCTCTTGAGTGCATGCCACCAATAGTGCTTCTTAAGATCATGATACATCTTGGTGTTGCCCGGATGAATAGAGAGTTTGGTCTGATGTGCCTTATTCAACAACTCTCTTCTGCAGCTCTCGGGTACATATGTCCTACCTCAGAATAAAAGACCCTGTCCCGGTCGTAATTCCCATTCCGGTACAACCTCACCTGTAGACATCTTGGCCCAAATCTCCTCCACCTCTGGATCTGTCCGTTGCTCTTGTTCAATCTTGGAGACCATGTTGGACAGTATGATCAGATTGTACATACTCCCATGGTTCCTGATATACAAGTTGAACTCTCGGATGGTGTTCAGCATATCCCATTCCGTCCTGATCAAACTGACAACTGTAGCATGTGACATGCGGCTAAGGGCATCCGCCACCTTGTTCGCCTTGCCCGGATGATACCGAAGCGCGAACTCATAATCTTGCAGATATTCCATCCATCTGCGCTGTCTCATATTGAGTTCCTTCTGATCAAACAGATATTTCAGGCTCTTGTGATCTAAAAACACCTCAAACTTCTCACCATATAGGTAGTGTCTCTAGTTTTTGAGAGCGAAGACCACTGCGGTTAGTTCTAGATCATGTGTGGGATAGTGGCATTCATGAATCTTCAACTGTCTCGAACCATAAGCCACTATACGCTGACTTTGAGTGAGAGAACACCCAAGTCCCTCTCCTGAAGCATCACAGTACACCTCATAGCCCTTGCCCCTTTCCGACAAGATCAGAATAGGATCGGTTGTAAGCCTCTCCTTTAGCTCCTCAAATCTTCAGTTGCACAGGTCTAACCACTCAAATTTGACTCCTTTCTGAGTGAGTCGGGTAAGTGGAGATGCAATCTTGGAGAAGTCCATGATGAATTTCCGATAGTAACCGGCCAATCCCAGAAAGCTGCGGATCTCGGTCACATTCGTCGGTGCTTTCCATTCTCTCACTACCGCTACCTTAGCAGGGTCCATGGCTATACCTTCTGCTGATATAATATGCCCCAAGAAGTTGACCTCAGAGAGCCAGAACTCACACTTGCTGGCTTTGGCATATAGCTGGTTCTTCTTCAAAGTGTCCAAGACTATCCATAGGTGCTCAACATGTTCCTCCTGACTTTTGGAATAGACCAGGATATCATCAATAAATACAATCACAAATTGGTCCAAGTAAAGACAAAAGATCCTGTTCATCAGATCCATGAACACAGCCGATGCATTTGTAAGTCCAAACGGCATGACCACATACTCATATAGACCATACCGTGTCCTAAAAGCTGTCTTCTCTATGTCCTCCTCCCTAACCCGGATTTAATGGTATCCGGACATCAGATCAATCTTAGAGAAATGAGTGGAACCCCTAAGTTGATCATACAAATCATCTATCCTGGGTAGAGGGTACTTGTTCCTGACAGTCAGTTGGTTCAATTTCCTGTAGTCCACACACATCCGAAGGGTACCATCCTTCTTCTTCACAAACTATACTGGGGTTCCCCATGATGATGTGCTGTTCCGGATGAATCCCAGTCTGAGCAGATCAACAATCTGCTTCTTCAACTCGGACATCTCAGTTGGTGCCATCCGATAATGTGGCAATGATACTGGAGCAGTGCCAGGATATAGCTTGATCTCAAAGTCAATCTCCCTCTTGGGCGGCAAGCCAGGGAGCTCTGCTGGGAATACCTCCGCGTAGTCTTGCACCACCGTCGGAAGTTCAACCACCGGTGCCTTGTCTAACCGGATGCTGTTCAATACCAGGTGGTTCAGCTCTTCATGCAGTCTTCGGGTCATAGGGATGTTCTGCTTATCAGCATGTACCACATACTGCTTTCCCTCGGGTGACCAAAATATCGCCCTACGAAGATGGCAATCATTGTTGGCTTGAAAACTAACCAACCAGTCCATGCCAAAAATAACATCGTACTCAGTCATATCGAGTACCAAATAGTTGAACTCGAATCTGAATCCAGCGAGTTCAGTGTTCACTGCCGTGCATATGAGTCCCAAAGATGTGTCTCCAACGAGGGATACTATGGTAAATGACGTGGACAATTTCTGTACTAATGTGCCCGTAGCAGATATGAATGCAGCAGATACAAATGAATGGGAAGCTCTAGAATCAAATAATGTAAAGGCATAGGAACTACCAACTACGGCCATACCTTGAATCACGGAATGGTCCACCGCTGCTGGAGGAGCTAAGGTATAAAGCCGTCCAGATCCAGTAGGGTTAGGCGCCCGCCCCGCTTGGTTGTAAGTCCTGGTTCCTCATGACTAAGCTGGTCTAGCTGGAGTGAGGAAGGAACCCCTGGAATGAGAGGGTCTGCTATTCTGTGGACATTCCCTCTTGAAGTGGCCCTACTAGCCGAACCTTACTCACTTGATTTCGGGTCCCATTTTAATCCTTAGATCATTTTAGTTATATGAGTCTAAAAACCAGCAATCCTATGCTTCATTAACCAACACATAAGTTTATCATAGAAGTCCCTAAGTCCACAATCATCCCCCATGGAGTTCGGCCATACACCATGGCCGAACCCATGGTTCTTCATTTTGGCCATAATTACATTTTTGCCACTCCTTCTTCCCATGGTTAATTACCTCTATTTTGTGCATGTCCATACCTCTAACTGATTCATAAACATGGATCCATCAATGCCTCATTAATCATGATGCAAAAATTATATACATCATACATTTTCTCAACCTAAGTCCCATTCATTTAAATCATGTATAGCTCCAAACTTAGCCCATAAAATGGCTCACAAATGGGTCATGGGGTTCGGCCATACACCATGGCCGAACCCATGATGTCTTTTCCTCATTTTTTTTTCTTGGATCTTCCACAACATTTAGATCCACAACAAAGTCCCTTCTTGAGGGGATTCCATCATACATTTAGATTACCATTTTTTATCATCATTTAGTACACTTTGAGTCCCTTGAAGCCACCAACATTCCCTCATCATTTTTCCATCTTTTACACCCATTAAAGTCACTAATACACCACCATAAGGTTCGGCCATACACCATGGCCGAACCCATGGTTCATGGTTCATCTTTAGTTGTAAGGTTTAAGACCATAAATATCATCAATACTTCTCCATGGTTTCCCTCACTTAAACCCCTTAAAAATTTACTAACATTTAACCATTCTAGGCCTCAAAATCATTAACCATCATTCCATGGTTTCTATCCTTTAAACCCCTTAAGAATTACTTAATCTCTTTCCATGGGGTTCGGCCATACAATATGGCCGAACCCTATGGTCCATCATTCCTTCAAAAATCATATTTCCATGCTTTATTATTTGATAGTTTTTATACAAGAAAACCCTAGGGTTTGGCCATGCAAAGGCCAAACCAACTACCTTGATCATCCACCATATTTTGACATGCATGAGGTCCTCTCCATGAATCCATAACGTTTAGGGTTCGGCCATGCAATGGCCGCACCATGATCCTTGACCCATCATGCCATGCATGCATATGTAACCCAAATATATACATAGTGTCCTTAGCATTTATTTTTCTTAACTTATCTTACCCTTTAGGGTTTGTCCATTTCTCATCCCCTTTCTTGGATGGATTTTAGATCTATGGCCCATAATATTTTGTCCACCAATTAATCCAATAACGATGGACTCCATGGTCTCCTTTTAATCCTTAAAAACATAAAATCTTATTTGAAGATACTTACCAATCCCGTGGTTCTTCCGGTTTCCTCTTGCTCCTCTTGATCCTTAGTCTTTCTCCTTCCTTCTTCTCCTTGATGTTCTGCCAATGGTGAGCTTGATCCAATGAAATCTCTAAGGTCTGGTTCGGCCAAGATAGAGATAGGTTTGAGAGAGGGGAAGGAGGAGAGGATAGAAACCTAAGTCTTTGGTCTAAGGGTGGTGGTCGGCCAAGCTTAGATTTTCCTTTTTTTTTTTTCTAAGTCTTTTTCTCTTTTTTCTTCTTGGAAGAGAGGGGGGACAGTTAGGAGAGGGAGGGAGAGAGGGAGAGAGTGAGATGGGAAATGGGATGGAAACCCTAGATTTTTCCACCTCATTTTGGGTTGCTTGTGTTTGACTCCACCACCTCCCATTTTGCCCAATCATAGTCCATGCATGCCCTTGATCTTAGGCCTCTTGTCTAGTAAACCACCCATGTACACGGTTTTGGGCTTGGGTTTTCATGGTGGTTTGGTGGTTTGGGTGAGGTGGAACCACCACCTCACAATGGGCCAATGCATGCCCAATCTTGCCCCCATTTTATGGATCTTTGTCTAGCATACCACCCTTCCATGGTCAATGGTTTTGCATGGTTTGGATGAGGTGGCACCCCCACCTCATTTTTGGCCAAGGCATGCTCTCCACCTAGGCTTTTGGTCTAGCCAAGGGGGAAGCATGCCCTCCATGTGGCACTCCATCCATGCCAACGGCTTTGGTGATCTTAGTTTGGTGGTTTGGGTGCTTTCTATGAGATGAAACCACCCATTTGACTCACCCATTTATTTAATTAATTTGATATTTAATTTAGGTCATTTAATTACACAATTTAATTCCATTTAATTTCCTTAATTTTCTCCATGAATCCACCCATGGTTGACCAAGTCAACATGGTGGCCGGCCCCACCTATGTCTTGGTCCACATGCCACCTCACTTGATGAGGTGGAGGTGGGCCCCACTAGACCATAACACTTGGATAATTCCAATTTAACTTAGGTGATTTTAATCACTTCAATCCATTCCATCTAATTGGATCACCATTGGGTCCATGGCCCAATAAATTCCACTTCCTACCCATTTAACCTAATGCTTAAATCATCTTGACCCATTGGGTCCCAAATGGGTATTTGACCCAATTGACCATCCTTGAGCCAATTAAATGAAATTAATCCAATCCTTGGTCCATTAGACCCTACTTGGGCCTTTGGCACAATTTTGATCAATTTAACACCCATTCCATCAAATTTCTTAATTTCACTCATTAAAATAAATAATAGCCAACATATGTATTGATTTAAAAATCCGGGCTATTACAAATTCAACGAGTTTCTAAATTTAGTAAGACTTCAAAATTTATATACCCTAGAATTTCAAATATTTTAGAAATAAACTTTTAAAATTAGGTAACCTTCTAAAATTTTAGTTTTTAAAAATAGAAACTGCCAATTTTAAAAAATAGCCTAAAATAGAAATATCAAAAGTAGCAGTATTTAAAAAAATATAAATAATATCTAAAATTATAAAATTTCTAAAAAGAATTTTTTTTCAATTCAACAAGTTTCTAAATTTAGTAAGACTTCCAAATCTATATAATTCTATAATTTCAACTATTTTTTAAAGAAACTTTTAAAATTAAGTAACTTTAAAAAAATTTAGTTTTTAAAAATTGAAACTGCCAATTTTAAATAATAGCCAAAAATAAAAGTTTCCATTGTAACACCCCGAATTTTCAAGTTATTTATATATATGAAAATTACCCATTTAATTTGTGAATTATTAGATATGGACCTTATATGGGTAAAGTGTTGGGTCATTGCCCAAGTAAGACCCAACGGATCGTGGAATTGGTTTCAAATAAATTAAATGCGGCTGAATTTAATTAGTAATGCAATATTATATAAATAAGGAATGGGATAATTGTGCACGGCCGAATATTAGGTTTGCATATCCATGTTTATGCGCATAAAGATTTTAGGATTGGAATAAAGATTACATTGGCCGTATATGAGATATGCGCATGATGTGTTGGAGTATTTTTAAAATGAGTCATTTCCTTTCTTAAAGAGTGAAACTAGGGGATTACTAATTAAAGAAGGTGTCCAAATAGAAATAGGATTGCTTTGCCGTGTGGAAGTCATGCGCCGAAAGGGACCCTTCTCTTGGTGAAAAACGACAATTGCCATTTCAATAAGATTGGCCGAGTGGGAGGTTTTTATAAAAGAAAGGAACCACAACAAGGGGCGCACGGCAATATACATAACATCAAGATTAGTCTCGGCTTTGTTTTAAAGATCAAGAAGAAGGAGAAAGGATTGGAAAACAAGAACAAGCGAAGGAGAACCGAAGGAGTCGCGGAACCGGTAAGTAGTTTGATATTTTTGTTTAAAGAAAGGAACCATAGGGTTCGGCCATGGTGTGTGGCCGAACCCCATGGAACGAGATTAAGGAATGAATGTTGATGTTTAAATAAAAAGAATGAACCATAGTGTTCGGCCATGATGTATGGCTGAACCCCATGGAAGGATATTGTTAATATTTTTTATTGGATTTAAAAAAGGAAGTATGGAACCATAGGGTTCGGTCGAACCCCATCGAAGAAAATAATTGGATACTTATGTAGTTTTAATGAACCGTTTGATGGAAAAATATAGAAGGACTTTGGTGATTTTTAATGGAAGTTTGGAGGATGAAAACCATGGAATTTTATGTATGTTTTAAATGGGTTTTAATGGTTGAAGAGAAGTTGATGAACCATAGGGTTCGGCCATGATGAATGTAACGCCCCGCCCTTTTTCACTCGCTTTCTCTTCGGAAAATCAGTCTAATTTTTTTTTTTTATAAACAAAGAGTGATAGAGAATATTTTTAAAAGGGATGAAATATTTAGCAAATAATTGTGGATTTAAAATCCCACATATCACTCATGCTCATAAATTTATAGATTTCACATAAAAATTCGGCTATGCACTATCCTATTTAATTTTTCAATAAAACTAATGTCACAATTTAATTGGGTCTTAATTGGGTCATGGCCCAATTCCTTATCCATATAAGGTCCAATTCTAAAATTCACCATTTAAAAGAGTAAGTGTTATATAAAATAATAATCTAAAAATCCAAGGTGTTACAATGCAATCCTCTTTTTAAATTTTTCGTCCCGAAAATCGAGTGAAGTAGGGTTTCGAATATTTACATAAATAGCTCAGGATGAGCTTTATTCATTTTTGACTCGAGTTCCCATGTAGCTTCCTCAACGCCGTGTCGATCCCATACTACCTTGACAAACTGGATCGCGTGGTTCCGTAACACCCTTTGTTCTGTGTCCAACACTTGGACAGGCTTCTCGACGTATGTCACGTCGCTCTGAACCTCTATGTCTTGTACGTTCAATACGTGAGAAGGATTAGGATTATACTTTCTCAACATAGATATATGGAACACATCATGTAAAGATGCCAACTGTGATGGGAGTGCCAATTGATAAGCTACGTCCCCCATTCGTCTTATGATAGCAAATGGTCCCACATATCTTGGTGATAATTTTCCTTTCTTTCCAAACCTCATGTGTCCCTTTCGTGGCGAGACTTTCAAGAACACCATGTCTCCCACTTCAAATTCAAGGAACCTCCTTCTCTTGTCAGTATAACTCTTCTGACGGCTCTGCGCAGTCAACAAATGTTGTCGTATCAACTGTATCTGCGTTGTAGTTTCTGCAACCAATTCAGGTCCAATCAGTGCAGGCTCACAGGCCTCTGTCGAGCATACTGGTGACCTACATGGTCTACTATATAATGCCTCAAATGGTGCCATCTGGAGGCTTGCCTAATAACTATTGTTGTATGAGAATTCTACCAACGACAAGTGATCCTCCCATGCACCCTTGAAATCTAGCATACATGCTCTCAACATGTCTTCCAGTGTCTGTATTGTCCTCTAAGACTGTCCATCAATCTGTGGATGAAAAGTAGTATTAATCAATAAATCTATTCCCATGGCTGACTGCATGCTTTGCCATACTCTGCCTGTGAATCGACCATCTCTGTCAGACACAATAGTTTGAGGTACACCATGCAACCTGATGATATCCTTAATATACCGCCGACCCAAAGTCTCAGATGAATCTGTCATCTTAATAGGAATGAAATGTGCTGACTTGGTTAGTCGGTCTACCACAACCCATATCCCATCGTTGCCTTTTGATGACCTTGGCAACCCTGTAACAAAATCCATGGAAATGTGTTCCCATTTCCATTCTGGTACTGGTAAAGTTTGAGTAACCCTGGTGGCTTCTGATGTTCCCTCTTAACCCGCTGGCAAGTTAAGCAATGAGCCACAAATACTGCCACATCTCTTTTGAGTCCGTGCCACCAGTAATGTCTTTTTAGATCTTGATACATCTTGGTACTGCCGGATGAATAGAGAGTTTGGTTTGATGTGCCTCAACCAATAACTCTTTTCTGCAGTTTTGTGGTACATAAATCCTTCCTCGGAATGCCAGACCCTATCCCGGTCGTAATTCCCATTCTGGTATGACTTCACCATTGGACATCTTGGCCCAAATTTCCTCCACTTCTGGGACTGTCCGCTGTTCCTGTTCAATCTTGGTAACCATGTTGGACCGTATGGTCATATTGTAAATGGTACCATGGTTATTGAGATAAAGTCTAAATTCTCGAACGGTATTAAGCATTTCCCATTCTGTCCTGATCAAACATGCCACTAATGCATAAGATAAATGACTAAGAGCATCCGCCACTTTGTTCGCCTTTCCAGGGTGATATCGAAGTGCGAACTCATAATCTGCCAAATATTCCATCCATCTACGCTGCCTTAAGTTGAGCTTTTTTTTATCAAACAAATATTTCAAGCTCTTATGATCTGAAAACACTTCAAATTTTCTCCATAAAGATAATGTCTCCAACTTTTGAGAGCGAAGACCACTGTGGCTAGTTCAAGGTCGTGCGTGTGATAAAGACGTTCATGTATTTTCAACTGTCTTGATCCGTATGCCACCACACGACTACTTTGACTGAGTGTACACCCCAGTCCCTCTCCTGAAGCATCACAATATACCTCGTAACTTCTGCCTCTTTCCGACAAAACTAGAATGGGAGCAGTGGTAAGTCTCTTCTTCAGCTCTTCAAACCTTTGATTGCACAAATCTGGCCATACATATTTGACTCCTTTCTGAATGAGTCGAGTTAATGGAATGCAATTTTAGAGAAGTCCATAATAAATTTCCTGTAATAACCCGCCTATCCCAAGAAACTACGGATCTCGGTTACATTCTTTGGCGCTTTCCAGTCTCTTACTGCTGCTATCTTAGCTGGGTCCACAACTATGCCTTCTTCCGATATAACATGTCCCAAAAAGTTGACCTCAGATAGCAAAAATTCACATTTACTGGCTTTAGCATATAACTGGTTCTTCCTTAAAGTGTCCAGAACTATTCCCAGGTGTTCAGCATGGTTTTTCTGAGTCTTGGAGTAAATCAAAATATCATCGATGAATACAATAACAAATTGGTCCAAGTAAGGACGGAAGATCCTGTTCATTAAATCCATGAACACAGCCGGTGCATTGGTGAGTCCAAATGGCATGACTACAAATTCATATAGCCCATACAGCGTTCTGAAGGCCGTCTTCTCTATGTCCTCCTCCCTAACCCGGATTTGGTGATATCCGGACATCAAGTCAATCTTAGAAAAATGACTGGAACCTTTAAGTTGATCAAATAAGTCATCGATCCTGGGTAAAGGGTATTTATTTCTAACTGTCAGATGGTTCAGTTTACGATAGTCCACACACATACGGAGTGAACCATCCTTTTTCTTTACAAATAAAACTGGAGCTCCCCAAGCCGATGTACTGTTCCAAATGCACCCTAATTTGAGCAGTTCATCTATCTGCTTCTTTAACTCGGACATCTCTGCTGGTGCCATCCGATAATGTGGTAATGACACTGGTGCAGTGCCAGGATACAACTTGATTTCAAAATTGATCTCCCTCATGGGAGGCAAACCAGGGAGTTCCTTTGGAAAGACGTCTGCATAGTCCCATACTATTTCCGAAAGTTCAACCACCGGTGTCTTGTTGATTTTTATAATGTTCAATACTACATGACTCAATCCTTCATGCAGTCTACTTTGTTTGTCAGTATGCACCACATGTTGTTTTTCCTCGGGCAACCAAAATGTCACCCTGCGACGATAATAATCAATGTTGGCCTTAAAGCTAGCCAACCAATCCATGCCGAAAATAATATCATATTCTGACACATCAATCACCAAATAATTGAACTCAAATATGAGTCCAGCAAGTTCCGTATTCACTACCATGCATATAAGTCCCAAAGATGTGTCTCCGAAGGGGGATACAATAGTGAATGATGTGGACAGTTTTTGTACCAACGTACCAGCAGCAGTTACAAATGCAGCAGATATAAATGAGTGTGATGCTCCGGAATCAAATAATACAAATGGCGTAGGAACTACTGACTACTGCCATACCTTGTATCACAGAATGATCCTCTGCTGCTGGAGGTGCTAAAATGAAAACCCGTCCAGATCTTGTAGGTGGCCACCCCGCCTAATTAGCTGTCCTGCCTCAACGTGAATTAGCTGGCCTAACTGGTGGACGAGATGAGCCTCTAGAGTATGAGGGTTTGTTGAGTTTGGGACACTCCCTCTTAAAGTGACCAGGCTGATCACAATGAAAGCAATTGTTCCCACTTCTGGAGGCCTGTACGATTGATGTAGATAGGGAGGGATGGTTGGGACGGAAGCCCCCCGTTGACCCTGCAGATGGTGAGGGTCTGTTAAAGTTTGGTTGGAACCTCTTGTTGGGCTGGAATGTACCCCTCCCACTCTGAGCTCGGCGAAAATCAAACCGCGTCAACTCAGCCAATTCCCGCTTTGCTATTGTGGCCTTGCTGACCACTTCTACCAATGTAGCTGCCTTGAATATAGTGACCCTGTCCCTTATGTTAGGCCGAAGGCCCCGCTCAAACTTCCGTGCCCTTTGATGCTCAGTATCCACCATATAGAATGCATACACAGATAGACCGAGAAACTCTTGGTGGTATTCTACCACCGTCATGGTACCCTTTACCAAAGATAGAAAAGCCTGTATCTGTCGTTCCTTCTCTTCCTCGGGAAAATAATGTTCCAGGAAGGTAGCTGAGAACTGATCCCAAGTCATGGCAGTCCTTTCTCCTTCCGGTATAAGTGATTGTTGTTTCTCTATCACCTCCCACCACTTACCAGCATCATCAATTAGCTGTGATGTGGCCAGTAAGATCTTATGAGCATGATCCATAATATTCAGTAAAGTCAGGATCTGAGAAATCTTCTTCAGCCAATTTTCTGCTCGGACAGCCCCAGCCCCTTCCCTTCCTTTGAAGTAAGGAGGGCGCTGTTGCTGGAAATCCCTGACCATGTTCCTGTCATTGTTACCATTGGTGATTCCATTCTCATTCAGACGTTGTTGGAGCACTGAAGTAACTACCGCTTGAACCAGATTTTGTAATTCAGGAGGCACTGGTGGTATGTTCACACTGCTTTCTTCCTCCTCGTGATAAGAGTGTTTTTCCTCTTCATGTTGAGATTGGCGTTCCTCCTCATTTCGAGGATGATCTACCTCCTCTTCACCCCCATTTGGGTTTTGTCGGGTATTTCTTCTTGGCCTTCCCATTGGAGCCATTTTTCCCTAAGCCATTGAAAACATCAAGACTTAGTATCTATAAACAAAATTTTGTATTTCCTACCTATTGGGGAAAATTTCCAAATAAGCACACTTGATTTTGTTTTGTTTCCGGGGAAATACATCCTATGTCGCTATGTTTGATAATTCGATTATTTTGACTGTACTTCCTTTGCTATCATCTATCTTAGTCTAATGAACTAAATTAAAACCCGAGACCGGCTTAATTTACTCTGAGAGATTCAAGTTTCGGGTTCGCTCTGATATCAACTGTAACACCCCGTTCTTTTTCACTCGCTTCTTCCCTTAAATTCAGTATGTACTTTGTTTTTATATTATGTTTGGTGAAAATATGTTTCCAAGGATATGTCTTATTATATTGAATTTCAAATGCTATATTTAAGTGTTTAAAATAGCATGGGCCAATTATGTTTCCAAGGATGATTTTACATGCTAGGTTAATTTATATAAAGAGCATGTGTTGTATGTGTTTTCAAATGATGATTTTTAATGCTATGTTTATGTTATAAAATAGCATGTGTTTCATTGGCATCTCATGCATGGCATGGGGTGGAGGATTTATAACCGGAGGGGTCACACTCCGTCGGGGCGTCTGAAAAACCTATCTGCAACACCTTGATGTGATTTCCATCAAGAATATTCTGGAGGGTCCACACTCCGCCGGGGCGTCCAGAAGACCTATGTAGTGGGTACTTTATGTACATCTGATGGGTGGGACTCATTGCATATTTGTCATCATTGCATGGCATGGATTTTATCTGGCTTTATATATTATGTTATAATATATGTTTTGTACTAACCATGTGTTAGCCGTAATTGGAATACCTACTGGGCGCGTTGTACTAACGCCCTACTTCTACCCTAGTTGATGATACAGGTAATCAGGGGAACAATGAACCTAAGACGGACCAGGCATAGGAGCTCGGAAGATCTAGATTATATGTTTTGAATAAAATTACTCATGAACTTGTATTTGAGTATTTGGATTTCGGAATGTAATAACTTAGATGGTTGAATGTTTTGGTTTGATGATTATGACGTACTTTGCTATTTGAATGGATTAGAACTTGTTTCTAATATGATTCCGCAGTTTGATATTATGATTCCGCAGTTGTATGATTTTATTCCGCAAGTCGGTATTGCTATGTGTGGACCATTTTATTTGACTGAGTCCGTACACACATAGGGTTGGCCAGTTAAGGGTCGGACTTTGGAAGTTCGGACTTAGCTCACGTCGTGACATCTCGTACTCTATCACTCTACTCTGTTATAGAAAAATTTATATACATACTGAATTTACGGGAAAAAGCAAGTGAAAAAGGGCAGGGCATTGCAATTCCACCTCTTTGAAACCATGGGTTTATGTACATTGTTTTTATGAATTTATATTACAAAGGATATGTTTCAAAATGTGAGTTTTGAATGCTATGTTTATATGATAAAATAGCATGTGTTGTATATGTTTCAAATATGAGCTTTTAAATGCTATGATTTGTATAATTGCATAGCATGTGGACATTTGCATCTCATGCATGGCATGGGAGGGATGAACGGTAACCGGAGACCAACACTCCGTCGGGGCGTCCGTAAAACATTCGTTGGGGGGGGATACCTTGATGAGGAGCATTCCATCAAGAGGATAATATGTAACCGGAGATCTACACTCCGCCGGGGCGTCCGTAATAGAATCATGGGGGATACCTTGATGAGGAGCATTCCATCAAGAGGATACTATGTATGAAATGTAACCGGAGGGTCCACACTCCGTTGGGGCTTCCTGAAGACCTATGTGGTGGGTACTTTTATGTACATGTGATGGGTGGGACTCATTGCATATGATAGTATGGCACGGCATTAAATCGGCATGATTATGATCTTTATTATCATGCAAGGTTTCTAGTTTTTATCGGTATGATTGGATCTCTATTATCATACACTGTTTTGGATACGATGCTTTATAAGTATGGTACAATTTATTATAACTGGATTTGATATATAATATATCTGGATATTTGGTACTAACCCATGTGTTAACCCTAATTGGAATACCTACTGGGCGCGTTGTTCTAACGCCCTACTTCTACCCTAGTGGATGATACAGGAAACGAGGAGAACGATGAACGCGAAACGGACCTGGCATAGGAGCTTGGAGGATTATAGTTTATATTTTGTTTAAGATACTCATGGGCTTGTAATTTGAGTATCTAGAATTCGGATTGTAATAACTTAGATGAATTTGTTATGGTTGGATGTTTTATTGGATAATTGCATTATGATAATGATGGTTACAGACTTGACGTACTTTGCTATCTGAATGGAATAGAACTGTGTTCTATTATGTTTCCGCATGTTATGATTTTTATTCCGCATGTTTATGTTGCTATGTGTGAACCGTTTCCATGAACTTAGTCCATGCACTGTAACACCCTGGATTTTCAAGTTATAAGTATTTACGGAAATTACCCATTTAATTTATGAATTTTAGATATGGGTCTTAGAAGGGTAAAATGTTGGGTCATTGCCCAATTAAGGCCCAACGGATTGTGGAAATGGTTTTAAATAAATTAAAAGGTGCTGAATTTAATTAGTGATGCAATATCTATAAATGAGGGATATAAATTAAGTGACATGCGCATTGAGGGAACATGGAAAGGGTATTCATATTTTAATGGAATATAATTGCATGGCCGAATTTTAGATATCCATATCCATGATTTTATGCTAGAATATCTTGAGAAGATATTTAAGATTAAGTGGAAAGATTTTAGGATGGTCCTAAAATGGGTCACACGTTGGATTAGGCAATGATATCTTATTGCCAAATAATAAGATGTCTATAATTAATTATATGCGCATGATGTGTGGATTATTTTTAAAAAGAAGTCCTTTCTTTATTAAGAGAAATACTAGGGATTTGCAAGAAAGAAAGGGTTTGGCACTTTCTATTTGAGACACAAGCAAGGGGCGCATGGCACCTCTTAAGTTGGAATTAATGGAAGTTTATAAAAGAGGCAACAAGAGGGGCGCATGGGACTTTCTAAAGATGGAACCAAGTGGAACTTCTATAAAGCAAAGTTAGTGCACACGGCATTGTCTAAATGAATAACCAATTGGGTGTTTTTATAAGAGAAAGACAAAGGGCTCACGGCAATTGCATAACTTAGCACTTTATAAGATTGGCCGATGGGAGATCTATAAGAGAAGGGCAGCAAAGGGCGCACGGCACCCATAACTTTAAGATCATTCATGGCATTATTCAGAGAAGAAAGAAAGAGCAACCAGCCGAGTGCAAGATCAAGAAGAAGGAGAGGAAAAGGCTAAGGAAAAAAGAAGATTGGGAAAGTGAGATCAACCGACGGAAAACCGGAGAAGTCGCGGAACCGGTAAGTGATTTTATAATTTTTGTTTAAAAGAAAAGAACCATAGGGTTTGGCCATGGTGTATGGCCGAATCCCATGGAAGGGAATTGGGAGATGAATATAGTGTTTATTAATGGAAATACATGGTTTAATGTATGGAGTTTTAATGAGGAAAAATATGGGAGTTGATTAATGAATTTTAATGATGATAACCATGGACGGTTAGGAGGTTTTGTACGGATTTTAAAAGAGGAAGCATGGAACCATAGGGTTCGGCCATGTGCATGGACTAACCCCATGGAAGAAAATGATTGGATGTTTATAAAGTTTTTAATGAACCGTTTGATAGAATAACATGGAGGGACTTTGGTGATTTCATGAAAAGACATGGTTTAATGTATGAAATTTTAAGGGATGTTTGAAGGATTCTTGGTGAAGATTCTAGACCACGGGTTCGGCCATGGAGTATGGCCGAACCCCATAAATATTTATGGAATTATGTTCATATACTAGAACATGGAAAATGATGGGAAAGGTCTATGATTTTGAAGGGTTAAAATGGAGAAGTATTGGTTATGTTTTAAAGGATGGTAATTTTGTAAATACATGATAAAAATGGAGGATCATGGGTTTGGCCACGATGTATGGCCGAACCCCATGAGGCCTTTTATGGATTTAATTTATTAAAGGAACTTTATGGGATGAATGATTTTAAAATGAGGATTGTAACGCCCCGCCCTTTTTCACTCGCTTCTTCCCGTAAATTCAGAGTCTATTTTTTTTTATAACAGAGTAAAGTGATAGAGAGCTGGACGTCACGACGCGAGCTAAGTCCAAACTTCCAAAGTCCGACCTAACTAGCCAACCCTATGTGTGTATGGACTAAGTCCACGAAAATGGTTCACACATAGCAATATCAACATGCGGAATAAAAATCATAACATGCGGAATCATAATAGAACCAAGTTCTATTCCATTCAGATAGCAAAGTACGTCAAGTCCTTAATCATTATTAAAACGTCATAATCATCAAAATAAGCATCAGACCATCTAAGTTATTACATTCCGAAACTAGTTACTCAATTACAAGTCCATAAGTAACTTTATTCAAAACATATAAAATAAGTCTTCCAAACTCCTATGCCTGGCCCGTCTTGTGTTCATCGTTCCCCTGATTACCTGTGTCATCAACTAGGGTAGAAGTAGGGCATTAGAACAACGCGTCCAGTAGGTATTCCAGTTACGGCTAACACATGGTTAGTACAAAACATATATTATAACATAATATCCAAAGCCATGTAAAACCATGCCATGCAATGAGTCCCACCCATCACATGTACATAAAGTACCCACCACATAGGTCTTTCAGACGCCCTGACGGAGTGTGGACCCTCCGGAATCTTCTTGATGGAAATCACATCGAGGTACCGCACATAGGTTTTTCAGACGCCTGACGGAGTGTGACCCCTCCGATTACAAATCCTCCACCCCATGCCATGCATGAGATGCCAATGAAACACATGCTATTTTATATCATAAACATAACATTTAAAATCACCTTTTGAAACATAATCAATTCATGTTGTTTATACAATTAAAACATAGCATTTGAAATTCAATAATAAAGCATATCCTTTGAAACATATTTTCATAAAAAATATAATACAACAAATGTACATAAACCCATGGTTTCAAAGAGGTGGAATCGTACCAAAGACCGCTCACGAGTCCTTGTGCTTCCGTCCAAGAATCGATCACCGATCGCGCACCGCTTGCAAGATCCCGTTACCTTATAATATAATAATCAATCAAAACCAAGTCCCACTTGATTTGCAATATTTAAGTCCATAAACCATTTCCCATGGGGTTCGTCATTTTCAGTCAATATTAATAAAATGCCATTGGTCTAACCTTAATTAATATTCTTTTCATTTTAATCCAACATACGTAACCCTAGGTCCATTAATTCTCATATAATTACCATATTGCCATACAAGGCTAACCTTCCATTTTGTTCACAAGTATTTACAACTTTGCCACTCATGGCTTACATAACCCATAGCCTTCTTTTAAAATCATTCACCCTTTACATGATCCATAATAATTTCTTAACAACTTAAGTCCATACAAGACCTCATGGGGTTCGGCCATACATCATGGCCGAACCCATGATCCTCCAATTTAACCTTTATTTACAACTTTGCCACTCCTTAAAATTAACCAAACCTCTTTCATGTTTTTCCAACCCATATTAACTCATAAACTTGGTTCATGGGGTTCGGCCAAACGCCAAGGCCGAACCCTATGATGTGTGACTTTCCATTTATAGCAATTCCATTTTTTGAATCCAAGATTCAAGATTCTTTCCTTAAATAAACACTTTCTAAATTTATCAACCTCCTTCCATAATTAGATAGTTTCCTATATTAGAAACCATCTTCCATAATTAGATAGTTTCCTAGATTAGAAGCCATCTTTCCATAATCGGATGCTTTCCAAATTTAGCAACCAAAATCTATCTACCATTCCAAAACAACCCCATGGGGTTCAGCCATACACCATGGTTGAACCGTGTGGTTCATGATCTTGACCCTTATTTCAGTCCCTTAAAAATCAACAATAATACTTACATAATTCCATTTAATCTTTTCAAGAATCATATAACATTAACATCAAATTCCCAATTACACTTAACCAATACTCTTCCATGGGGTTCGGACATGCACTATGGCCGAACCCTATGGTTCTTTCTTTCCATTAAATTAAACCATGATCATCCAATTAATCAATCAACCTTATTAATATCCTTTCCATGGGGGTTTTCAACCCCTTACAATTAATAAATCAGTCCACATGATTCAATGTCTAAAGAACCCCAAATCCATAATTGTATTTGGTGGGGTTCGGCCATACACCATAGCCGAACCTCATCCCTTCTTTTCTATTAAAATTATCAAGATGATCCCCCATTCTTCTTCCATGGGGTTCGGCCAAACACCATGGCCGAACCCTATGGTTCTTTTATTTCAAAACCAATTATCAAATAAGACTACCAACCTTTTCCGTTTGATTTTTTATTTTTCCAATCCTTCTCCTTTCTTCTTAATTTTTCCCTAGCCAAGAACACCTCTTGCTGGCTGCTTTCTTCTTCTCCTTGCTCTTTGGCGAGAATGAGAGAATGGGAGATAGAGAGAGAGTTCGGCTATGAAGGTGTAAAAACCGTGAGCCCTCTCTCCCCTTTTATCACTTCCTCTTGATCCAAAGTTAGAAGGTGCTCAGATAGCCAACAACCTTAAGTCGTGCGCCCCTTGTGTTTAATTTAGACATTGCCGTGTGCCTCTCTTCTAATAATACCCCATTAGCTAATCTTAAAAAGTGCGAAGATAGCCAATCCGCTATGCCGTGTATTACCCTTTTTAAATGATCCATGCGCATCACCTAGATATGCAATCCCTATACACGGCCATGCAATATTATTTCCTTTCTTATTTATATATTATTACAATGCCAAATTAATTTCAACACCATTTAATTTTTATTAAAAACCATTCCTAAACCGTTGGGTCCTATTTGGGTTAATGACCCAACTCTTTACCCAATTTAAAATCCATAACCAACATTCACAAATTAAATGGATTATTTTTCATACAAAATAATTAACTGAAAATCCGAGGTGTTACAAGGATTATGAACCATAGGTTTCGGCCACATCATGGCCGAACCCCATGGAGTTGGATTGGTTTTTTTTATTGAATGTTAAATTTAGAAAGTTTCTATTTAAGGACTTTCTAATTATGGAGTTGGATATTAGTTTAGAAAGGATCTAAAGATAAAAGAAGGGAAGGATGGACATTAAATTTAGAAAGTTTCTAAATATGGACTTTCTATTTATGGACGTTCTAATTATGGTCTTGCTATTTATGGATTTTCTAATAATGGCAAAGTTGTAATTAAAGGCTAAAATGAAAGATCATGGGTTCGGCCATGGCGTATGGCCAAATCCCATGATGTTCTTCATGGACTTAAGTAGGTAAGGAATTGTTATGGGTCATTTATGGACCTAAGATGGTGAACCAATTTAATGGGTCATATGGATTTTTTATGGAACAATTTATGGATCTATTATGTGTAAGTGTTAATGAGTGAAAGGTTTGAAATAATTAGACCAATGGCAAGGTTGTAAATACTTGCTAAAATGGAAGGTTAGCCATGAATGGCAATATTGTAATTTAAATGGAATTAAGATAACATAGGGTTCGGCCATGGTGTGTGGCCGAACCCCATGAATCAAGTTGAATGGATTTTATGAACTTTGATTAGTGGGTTAATTATTAGCCTTTGTACAATATAAGTGAATGGTTTACCAAACCAAGGGATGAAGGGTGAGAATAATGGAATGATAGCCACGGATGGCATTTTGGTAATTAAGTGAAAATAAGGGACCATGGGTTTGGCCATGGTGTGTGGTCAAACCCCATGGGGATTGTTTTGATGAACATAGGGTTACGTATGTTCGATTAAATGAATGAAGTGTTAATTAAATATTAGACCAATAGCAATTTGGTAATATCGGCTGAAAATGATAAACCATGGGGATTGGTTTATGGACTGCAAATATTGTAAATCAAGTGGGACATGGTTTTGATTGATTGTTATATTATAAGGTAATGGGACCTCACAAGGTGTTTACGATCTTGAGCGGTTACCGGGCGAAAGACACAAGGACACGTAAGCGGTCTTTGGTAGGATTCCACCTCTTTGAAACCATGGGTTTATGTACAATGTTTTCTTATCTTATTTGATGAATTTAAATTGCAAAGGTTATGTTTCAAAATGTGAGTTTTAAATGCTACGTTTATATGATAAAATAACATGTGTTGTATATGTCTCAATTATGAGCTTTTAAATGCTATGATTTGTATAATTGCATAGCATGTGGACATTTGCATCTCATGCATGGCATGGGAGGGATGAACTGTATCCGTAAAACATTCGTGGGGGGATACCTTAATAAGGAGCAGTCCATCAAGAGGATACTATGAATGCAATGTAACCGGAGATCCACACTCCTCGGGGCGTCCGTAATAGAAACGTGGGGGGATACCTTGATGAGGAGCATTCCATCAAGAGGGTACTATTTATGAAATGTAACTGGAGGGTCCACACTCCGTCGAGGCATCCAAAAGACCTATGTGGTGGGTACTTGTATGTACATGTGATGGGTGGGACTCATTGCATATGATAGCATGGCATGGCATTGAATCGGCATGATTATGATCTTTATTATCATGCAAGGTTTCTGGTTTTATTGGTATGATTGGATCTCTATTATCATACACTGTTTTGGATACGATGCCTTATAAGTATGGTATGATTTATTATAACTGGTTTTGATATATATTATATCTGGATTTTTGGTACTAACCCATGTGTTAACCCTAATTGGAATACCTACTGGGCGCGTTGTACTAACGCCCTACTTCTACCCTAGTGGATGATGCAGGAAATGAGGCAAACTTGAACATGAAACGGGCCAAACATAGGAGCTTGGATGCTTTTAATTTATATTTTGTTTAAGATACTCATGGGCTTGTAATATGAGTATCTAGAATTCGGATTGTAATAACTTAGATGAATTTGCTATGGTTGGATGTTTTATTGGATAATTACGTTATGATAATGATGATTAAGGACTTGACGTACTTTGCTATCTGAATGGAATAGAAATGTGTTCTATTATCTTTCCGCATGTTATGATTTTTTTATTCTGTATTTTTATATTGCTATGTGTGAACCGTTTTCTTGGACTAAGTCCATGCACACATAGGGTTGGCCAGTTAAGGGTCGGACTTTGGAAGTTCGGACTTAGCTCACGTCGTGACGTCCCGCTCTCTATCGCTCTACTCTGTTATAAAAAAAAAAAAAAAAGACTCTGATTTTCAGAAAGAAGCGAGTGAAACATGCACACATAGGGTTGGCCAGTTAAGGGTCGGACTTAGCTCGCGTTGTGACGTCCCGCTCTCTATCACTCTACTCTGTTATAAAAAAAAAAAAAATAAACTCTGATTTTACGGGAAGAAGCGAGTGAAAAGGGAGGGGCATTACAGTTGGTATCAGAGCAAACCCGAAAATTGAATCTTTCGGAGTAAATTAATCCGGTCTCCGTGCATTACTTTACTTCGTTAGACTCAGACGGATGATAGCAATGGAAGTACAGTCAAAATAATCGAAATTATCCAACATAGCAAAATAGGATATATTCCCCGGAAGCAAAGAAAAATCAAAGAGTGCTTATTTGGAAAAATTTTCCCCAAGGATAAGAAACACAAGATGATTATTTGGCAATTTCCCCAAAAAAGAGACATTATGTGATACCTAGAGAAATTCCCCAAACAAAGATTTAGTTTGATTTGAGCTGATATTGGCATTGACATACTTCGGTTGTTGTGATACAGATATGTCAGACAACACAGAGTATACAGAGTTGTGGGACAGAGGGACACCTAGTTGTCCGATAGATCTGGTTTCTTCTTTCGACGATTCCAGCGTACCAAACTTCATCAATGAAGTTGCAATCTGTCAGGACGTGGAAGTAGAATTGCCCGAGTACAATGATTGGGTTGCTCCAGCCTTTATACCCGAAGAGGACGAGAAAGATGTCCCAAACTTGGAAGAATCAGTAGGGGAGATAGTGTAATGCCCCGCCCTTTTCACCCTAATAATCAGAGTTTATTTTTTTTTTAAATAATAATAAACAAGTGATCGGGGGGGGACGTCACGACCCGAGTTAAGTTCGGACTTCTAAAGTCCGACCCTTAACTGGCCAAGCCCATGTGCGTATGAACTAAGTCCATAAGAACCGATCCACACCTGGCACAAATAAAACTTGCAGAATAAACTTAATCTTAATCTAACTGCGGGTTATAATAGATCCTAAGACTACTCCATTTTATATCTTTAGATAGCAAAGTACATAATCATATTCTCCAAAATTACTAAAATAACCTTAGACTAACATTCTTTCCAAACCATCCAGAATAAACCAAACCGTAGTAACTAGCTAACTACATTATTACATGCCGACATCATCTAACTATCAAATTACATTGTCCATATAAAAAGTCCATAAATCAATCCATTAAAAGTCCATTCAAAGCCCAAGCTCCTATGCTTGGTTTCCTTCACGATCCTCGTTCTTCCCCTTTCCTGCGTCATCCACTAAGGATAGAGATAGGGCGTTTCATCGGCAGGGTATGGCAGAGTATGCAGTCGGCCATGGGGACCGATCTATTGACTAGCACAGTATTCCATCCACAGACTGATGGACAATGGAAAGAACAATACAAACACTGGAGGACATGTTGAGGGTGTGCATGCTAGATTTCAAGGGTGGATGGGAGGATCATCTGCCATTGGTAGAGTTTTCATACAACAACAGCTACCAAGCAAGCCTTCAGATGGCTCCATTCGAGGCTTTGTATGGTAGACCATGTAGGTCACCAGTGTGCTGGACAGAGGCCGGTGAGCCTGCACTGATTGGACCCCAAGTTAGTCGCAGAGACTACAGCACAAATACAGTTGATACGTCAGCACTTATTGACTGTACAGAATCGGCAAAAGAACTATGCTGACAAAAGGAGGAGGTTTCTCGAATTTGAAGTGGGGGACATGGTATTCTTGAAGGTCTCGCCACGAAAGGGGCACATGAGATTTGGGAAGAAGGGAAAACTGTCACCAAGATATGTGGGACCGTTTTCAATCATAAGAAGGATGGGGGATGTAGCTTATCAGTTAGCACTTCCTTCACAATTGGCATCTCTACACGATGTGTTTCATGTGTCGATGTTGAGGAAGTACAATCCCGATTCGTCTCATGTTTTGAATGTGCAAGACATAGATGTGCTTTAAGTGATGTCACTTACATCGAGAAACCTGTCAGAATAATAGAGACTGAGCAAAGGGTGTTGCGGAACAGAGCGATTCAGTTCGTTAAAGTGGTATGGGATCGACATGGTATTGAGGAAACCACTTGGGAACTAGAATCGGAGATGAAGACAGCTCACCCTGAATTATTTGTGTAATTTATTGTGGAATCCTACTTCGTTCGATTTTCGGGGCGAAAATTTTAAAAAGAGGATTGTATTGTAATACCCTAGATTTTTCAATATATCAATATTTACGAAAATGCCATTGGAATTATGAATTAAAGGGTTATGATCATAGTTAGGAAAAATTGTGGGGTCCATTGTTCAAATAAGACCCAATGTACATGTTATAATGATCAAAGTAAATTAAATGGGTAATGTACATTTATTTGAGTCAAGTGGTTAATTGGGTCAAAGGACCCTATTGGACCCAATGGCTCATGTGGACATGATTAACAATTGGATGAGCTCAAAGCTTAATTGGGTTAAGTTTAATTAAATGTTTGAGTTTGGTTTGAGATAAATTAAATGTTTGAGTTTGAATGAGTTGAATTTATTGGTTAAGTTGAATTAAATGAATGAGTACCATTGGGTGAGTCCAAAAATCAGAGTTTATTTTTTTTTTAAATAATAACAAACAAGTGATCGGCGGGACGTCACGACACGAGTTAAGTTCGGACTTCTAAAGTCCGACCCTTAACTGGCCAAGCCCATGTGCATATGAACTAAGTCCATAAGAACCGATCCACACCTGGTACAAATAAAACTTGCAGAATAAACTTAATCTTAATCTAACTGCAGGTTATAATAGATCCTAAGACTACTCCATTTTATATCTTTAGATAGCAAAGTATATAATCATATTCTCCAAAATTACTAAAATAACCTTAGACTAACATTCTTTCCAAACCATCCAAAATAAACAAAACCATAGTTACTAGCTAACCACATTATTACATGCCGACAACAACTAACTATCAAATTACATTGTCCATATAAAAAGTCCATAAATCAATCCATTAAAAGTCCATTCAAAGCCCAAGCTCCTAGGCTTGGTTTCCTTCATGATCCTCATTCTTCCCCTTTCCTGCATCATCCACTAAGGATAGAGATAGGGCGTTAGATCAACGCACCCAGTAGGTGATTCCGAATAGGACTACCACAAGGTTAGTATAAAAACATGCAAATAGTATAATAATACATGTTCATCAAAATCTCATAAAAACAATGTTATGTATGTAATGCACATGTAATGAGTCCCACCCATCACAAATATACAAAGCCTCCTCTTGACGGGGATTCTCATCGTCAAGGTACCCCACAGTGGTCTTTCGGACGCCCTGACGAAGTGTGGCCTCCGGATTCCTCTTGATGGGATTCTCATCATCAAGGTACCCCACAGTGGTCTTTCGGATGCCCCGAAGGAGTGTGGCCTCCGGTTTCCATAATTACCACCCCATGCCATGCATGAGATGTCCATGATTTCATGCCATTTGTAAATACATCTTAACATACAAAATCACTTTGAAACATAATAACTTAGCACATAATTCATCAAAATTAAGATAAAACATCAAATATAAGTGTGGTTCAAAAAGGTAGGAAACCTACTCAAAGTTCACTTAGATTGACCGCTCTTTAAAACCGTCACCCGTTCACGACTTGTATACCGTTTAAGAAGTCCCGTTACCCTATTTATATAGCAGCAAGTCAAACATATGTCCATATCATTTCAAACTTAGTCTAAGTCCCAAAAACCACTTTGTGGGGTTCTGCCATACCCCATGGCCGAACCTTGCCCACTTAAATTTGGTCTCTCTTTTCTTTAACTAAAACCATGCCAATAACATATATATAAAACCCAATCCACCAAATGCAAACTTGTGGGGTTCGGCCATACACCATGGCCGAACCTTACTTAATTTTTGTTTTAATCCCTCATTTGTATTCTTAAGCCCAAACACACCATTCAAATAAATTAATCTTCCAAATGAACCTTTGTAAAGTTCGGCCATACAACATGGCCGAACCTTACCACTTTGGTTTTGGCCCATAATTCAAATCCTTTGGTCATTTCATCCTTGATCATTTCACCTTTGATCATTTCCTCCATATTTACAATAATGCCACTATACTAACCCTTTGTTTAATTTTGCTTAAAAACCAAAGTCCATAACCAAACCACCTTAGTGGGGTTCGGCCATACAACATGGCCGAACCTCACCATTTTAATTTGGTCCTTTACATCCTTCATACATATATCTCCATTTGATTTTGCCTAATTTCATTATAAGTTGACCTCATAGTCCATCAATGACCATTAGTGGGGTTCTGACATACTACATGGCCGAACCTCACCCTACTTGATTTTTGTCCCTCTTTCCATCATCTTTGATGGCTGATTATTTTCTTATACTAAGTCCATAAATAAACATAGGTGATTCTCAAATCAAAAGCATATCATAATCCATAATTTCCAGCCATGTTCTCACTCTAAATAACCCATAAAAACAGTCCATGGGGTTCGGCCATACTCATGGCCGAACCCTATGGCTCTTTTAACTCAATGATTCCATCATTTATATACAAATTAGGCACTACACTTTAGCCATGAGAACCACATGGTTCAGCCATCCAATGGCTAAGCCAAAATATTAAATTTATCTCCATTCAAAACCCTTTTAAATCTTCATTATATAGTATGGTTTTTATCCCTTAACAACCATAAAAATCACCACATCCTTTCATGGGGTTCGGCCATCCAAAGTGGCCGAACCCTATAGTCCATGTTTTGCCATTTTTAAACAGCATAATCCTTGATCTAAACCCTTGGTAGATTCGGCCATACAATGGCCAGATCATATTCCCTTAACCAACTTATTTACAAGGGTTCATAGTGCAATTACCAATACCGCGACTCCTTCGGTTCTTTGACTCCTTCCTTGGTCCTTTACTTCCTTAGCCTCTCCTTCTTTCTTCTTGTTCTTTTGGCCGAGACTGACCTTGCTGCCAACTCCTTGGAATAATTTGACCAAGGTATAGATTTGAGAGGGAGAGAGAGAGATAGAAATTTGATCTTAAACCTTGATGCCAAACTCCTTTGCTGAATTTTGTCTTGGTAAGATGATCGGCCAAGGACTGATTGGTATGGAATACAATCAGCCAATGCCTTTGGTCTTGAGAAATGAACAACGTCCAAGAGAGAGAGAGAGATAGAAAATGAAACCCTTTTTGGCTAATGATCAGCCCAAGGTTAGCACTACATGTAACTCCCCTCCCATTTAATTCCATAACTTATTTCATTTGGGGGTTTCATCCTTGAGATGAAACCCTCCAACGGTTTTTTGCTTTTGATTTTCCATCTAAGATGGTAATCTCCATGTTTCCATCGTGTGAGGTAATTTGAATTTGAGACCTTAGTGTAACCTCCACTCCTTAATACCTCCCTTGGGGGTTTCATCTTTGAGATGAAACTCTCAAGGTACCCAATGGGCTTCCCAAAGGTCATCTTGCTGTTTGCATTCCTCCAATCATCCATCTTTCATTACCGTTGCATGTGAGAGTTTCATTTTGAAATGAAACTCCCATAGGTTCCAACGGCTAGCCCTTGATATCTTGGTGTAACCGCCACTCTACCTTATGTAACTCCATAAAAACGGCAACTCCATTCATTCTCCATCTTTGGCGTTTCATGCATGAGGTAAAACCACCACCACCAACCACCCCCCACCACCCCCCCCACATGCAACCAACATGTAGGGTAGTTTTGAATTTGAAACCACCCAAACACCTTTCATCTACACACTTCACTCACTTAAAATAAATATTCCATCCAACTCATTTATTTAACTCACCCAACTCAACTCATTCATTTAATTCAACTTAACCAATAAATTCAATTCATTCAAACTCAAACATTTAATTTATCTCAAACCAAACTCAAACATTTAATTAAACTTAACCCAATTAAGCTTTGAGCTCATCCAATGGTTAATCATGTCCACACGACCCATTAGGTCCAATTGGGTCCTTTGACCCAATTAACCACATGACCCAAATAAATGTACATTACCCATTTAATTTACTTTGATCATTATAACATGTACATTGGGTCTTATTTGAACAATGGACCCCACAATTTTTCCTATCTATGATCATAACCCTTTAATTCATAATTCCAATGGCATTTTCGTAAATATTGATATATTGAAAAATCTAGGGTATTACAGATAGGCTCACCCGAGTATACTCCGGCTACTCCAACTTCGGATGAGTGGACAGATTATATGTGCGAATTATGCAATCAGGAGGGGCACAACTGTACTTATTGCCCCCACCCTATTGATGTTATTTGCCCTGTTTGTGGACTTCACGGGCACGGAAAGGAGAGGACTAACTGTCCATACATTGGGGGACTAGGAATAATACCCTGTCTGACTTGTGGAGTGTTGGGGCACACGTCGACGACATACCCTGACAACTTCTTCGATTTTTATGATGATGCAGGGTCTTCTACGGAAGATTAGGAAAGGTAAGGAAATGTCGGAAAAAGGGAAAGATTTTGTAAAGGTTGTGGGTGCGTTTTGAATGGTTTGTTCTAACCCTACCAACCCTTGTATTGTGATGAAAGTTTGAATAATTTCACTAAAGTATGGAAACTTAAGAGTTTATAAAGTCTTTGGCATTGAGATGTATGTGACGGGGTCACTTGATTTTATTCAGATGTGGTATGGGTACGTCCTTCACAAAATATTGATGAGATAAGTATGTAGATTTTATGAGTATGGCTTAGAGTAGCTATGAGACTGTGGGAACCTCGATGTGAAATACGGAGACTTGGTCCCATAGGGTTACCGTTGAGGAGTGGGTCCCTTGCATGCTACACATTGGAGGACGCTCTCACGGCTATTTCGCACACTTGACGTGCGTGGATGCGCAGAGCTAGGTACTATTTTACCCCGTGGGGGTGGTACTAGCTTAGTTAGACGACGACCGACCGCCTTAGAACTTGACTGAATCACCCATGGGGTGAAGGGATGCAGGGCGGGGTAGACTTGATCACGTTGGACGTGGGTCTTCCGCTTAATAAGTCATGGGCTTTAAGTCTTGCTAAGAGGTTAGGGTATGTTTATGTTTTTATATTATTGCTACAGGCACGTAGTGATGCTTTCGAGTGTTGTTCCTACATGATAGAATATCTCAGGGTAGATTATGTGTCCTGGATTAATTATGCCAAGGATGGATTGTGCCTATGAATGGATTATACCCAGAAGGGGGTTATATTCATGGATGATTATTAATCATGGATAGATGATACTCATTGGTAGAGTGGTACCAAGGATGGATGTGTATAACCATGGATGGTGATTCCCGTGGTGGTTTGGATTAATGTCAGGTATCGGTACCAAGGTAGACATGTTGGTAGTATGTTGGACCTGTTGGTCTCATAGATAACATATTGATCTAATGACTGGGACATGTTTCGATTTACGTTCTGCGTTATAAGGAAAAGGTGTTAGTCGTATTATGACTTGAGTCACAGGAAAGTTAGTATAGAGAGATACTCGGTATCATAGGAGTTTTGAACTGAAGGTGTTAGTTACATAGTGACTTATTTACAAATGAAGATATGCTTACATTTGGAGATGTAATGAAGGGAAAAGTTAAGAGTCTAATGAAACTTGAATGGGAAGCTATGGGCAATTGCCAAGTGAGATTGATCACCTGACTCTGTATTTAGCCGATGGAGTTCCAGGAGAGTGAAACTAGAAACCTAGTTAAAATGGAATAAGTAAAAGTCTTGAACCTAGGCTCGTATTGGAAGGCTACCTCACACAGAGAGTAGACGAATGAATGCATTGAGAAAGTACGGATGGAAAATACCTTGGTAGCAGGTAAAGTGAAACAGAGTATATTGATTTACATAAGAATTGTAAATGGGTTCACGACAAAAAGAGATAACATACGACAGAGTAAATTCTATGAAAATGAAACTCATAGGTTGATATGAGTGACTTTGATATAATTAGGTGGTTGATATGAGTGCCTTTGATATAATTAGGTGGTACTTGACAAGATTGAGAACAACGGATGGATCTGAAGATGGAGGAGATATGGGACAAGATGTCTATTGGTGAAGTCATACCAGAATGGGAGTTAAGACCGGAACAGGGTCTTGTATTCTGAGGAAGGGTATATGTGCCAAAAAGCTGTAGAAAAGAATTACTGGTTGAGGCACATCAGACCAAACTCTCTATTCATCCGGGCAGCACCAAGATGTATCACGACTTGAAGAGACATTACTGGTGGCACGGACTCAAAAAGGGATGTGGCAGAATTTGTGGCTCATTGCTTAACTTGTCAGCAGGTTAAAATGGAACATCAGAAGCCACTAGGGTTACTCAAACCCTTACAAGTGCCGGAATGGAAAGGGGAACACATCTCCATGGATTTTGTGATAGGGTTGCCAAGGTCTTCAAAGGGCAACGAAGCGATATGGGTCGTGGTAGCCCGACTGACCAAGTCTGCACATTTTTTTCCCATTAAGATGGACAGACTCATCTGGAGACTTTGGGTCGGCGATATATCAGGGATGTCATCAGATTACATGGTATTCCTTGGACTATTGTGTCCAACAGAGATGGTCGATTCACCGGCAGAGTATGGCAGAGCATGCAGTCGGCTATGGGAACAGATTTATTGACTAGTACAGCATTCCATCCACAGACTAATGGGCAGTCTGAGAGAACAATACAGAACAAAAGGTATTACGGAACCGAGCGATCCAGTTTGTCAAAATAGTATGGGATCGACATGGCATTGAGGAAGCCACATGGGAACTCGAGTCGGAAATGAGGACAGCTCATCTTGAGCTATCGATGTAAATATTTGAAACCCTACTTCACTCGATTTTCGGAATGAAAATTTTAAAGAGAGGGTTGTATTGTAACACCCTGAAATTTCAAGTTATAAATATTTACGGAAATTACCCATTTAATTTGTGAATTTTTAGATATGGATCTTATATGGGTAAAGTGTTGGGTCTTTGCCCAATTAAAACCCAACGGATTATGGAAAGGGTTTTAATAAAATTAAATGGGGCTGAATTTAATTAGTGATGCAATATCTATAAATGAGGGATATAAATTAAGTGACATGCGCATAGAGGGAACATGGAAAGGATATTAATATTTTTAATGGAACACACATTGCATGGCCGAATATTATATATGAAATTCATGAATATGCGCATGTGTAGGAGTATTTTAAAGAAGGCGTATGAGGGTATGGTGTCAACGAATGGAAGATATGATGGAAAGATTTTAGGAGTTGCATGGCTATGTATGAGATATTGCTTGGCCGTATATGAAGATAGCCATATCCATGTTTATGCGCAAGAGATCTCTTTAAGAGGGGTCTTTTCTTGATTAAAGACGGCAAGAGGCAATTGCTAATTTAAAGGGATCTTGGCATCTTCTAAGATAGGACTGATTGGATTTTTAAAAGAAAGGAAACACAAGGAAAGTTAGTGCACACGGCATTGTCTAAAGATGGAACCAATTGGGAGTTTTTATAAGAGAAAGACAAAGGGCTCACGGCAATTGCTATTGTATCAAGTGGAAGATTTTATAAAGAGGCAACACATTGAGTGCACACGGCAATGGCTAAATTTAAAGGGATCATGGCACTTTCTATTTAGGAATGAGATATGCACATAGGATCAATTAAAAGAGGCAACAAGGAGAGGCGCATGGCACCTTCTAAGTTGGGATCAATTGGAGTTTTATAAAACAAAGGAGAGGCACACGGCAATGGTTATTTTAACAAGGGCACACGACATTGTCTAAGATTGGAGTAATTAAGAAAAGAAAGGGCAGCCGACCAAAGGAAAGGAGCATTAGCAATTGCTATCTTGATACCTTCTAAATTGGGACAAGTTGTAAGTAATATAAAGAGAGAAGGAAAGGGGCGCACGGCATTCACATTGCACTCAAAGAGAGGCAGCGACAAGCACAAGAGCAGCCAGCCGAGTGAAAGATCTAGGAGGAGAAAAGGCTAAGGAAAGAAGAAGATTGGAAGAACAAGATCAACCGACGGAAAACCGGAGGAATCGCGGAACCGGTAACGGGACCTCACAAGGTGTTTACAATCGTGAGCGGTTGCCGGACGAAAGACGCAAGGACACGTTAGCAGTCTTTGGTAGGATTCCATCTCTTTGAAACCATGGGTTTATGTGCATTGTTTTTATGAATTTATATTGCAACGAATATGTTTCAAAATGTGAGTTTTGAATGCTACGTTTATATGATAAAATAGCATGTGTTGTATATGTTTCAAATATGAGCTTTTAAATGCTATGATTTGTATAATTGCATAGCATATGGACATTTGCATCTCATGCATGGTATGGGAGGGATGAACGGTAACCGGAGACCCACACTCCGTCGGGGCATCCGTAAAACATTCGTGGGGGGGATACCTTGATGAGGAGCATTCCATCAAGAGGATACTATGTATGAATTGTAACCGGAGATCCACACTCCGTCTGGGCGTCCGTAATAGAATCATGGGGGATACCTTGATGAGGAGCATTCCATCAAGAGGATATTATGTATGAAATGTAACTGGAGGGTCCACACTTCGTCGGGGCGTTCGAAAGACCTATGTGGTGGGTACTTTTATGTACATGTGATGGGTGGGACTCATTGCATATGATAGCATGGCATGGCATTAAATCGGCATGATTATGATCTTTATTATCATGCAAGGTTTCTGGTTTTTATCAGTATGATTGGATCTCTATTATCATACACTGTTTTGGATACGATGCTTTATAAGTATGATATGATTTATTATAACTGGATTTGATATATATTATATTTGGATTTTTTGTACTAACCCATGTGTTAACCCTAATTGGAATACCTACTGGGCACGTTGTTCTAACGCCTTATTTCTACCCTAGTGGATGATACAGGAAACGAGGGGAACGATGAACACGAAACTGACGAGGCATAGGAGCTTGGAGGATTATAGTTTATGTTTTGTTTAAGATACTCATGGGCTTGTAATTTGAGTATCTAGAATTCGGATTGTAATAACTTAGATGAATTTGCTATGGTTGGATGTTTTATCAGATAATTGCATTATGATAATGATGATTACAGACTTGACGTACTTTGCTATCTGAATGGAATAGAACTGTGTTCTATTATGTTTCCGCATGTTTATGTTGCTATGTGTGAACCGTTTCCATGGACTTAGTCCATGCAGACATAGCGTTGGCCAGTTAAAGGTCGGACTTTAGAAGTTCGAACTTAGCTCGAGTCGTGACGTCCCACTCTCTATCGCTCTACTCTGTTATAAAAAAAAAAAAAATAGTCTCTGATTTTATGGGAAGAAGCGAGTGAAAAAGGGCGGGGCGTTACAGGTTTGGCCATGTGGCATGGCCGAACCCCATGGAAAGGATATTAATAAATTTTAATGGATTTAAAATGATGGGAAAGGTTATTTATGTTTTAATTTTAAATGGAGACCATGGGAAAATATAGATGGATTTAATATGGTGATTGATTAAATGGAAGATGAATATTTATTAATTTTTAGAAATGAGAACATTATGAACCATAGGGTTCGGCCATGGCGTATGGCCGAACCCCATGGAGTTGTATTGGTATGGTTATTGGATTTTAATTGATTAATTGAAGTTGTTTATTAATTTAGAAAGTTTCTAAATATGGAAGGTGTAGTTTAATTTAGAAAGGATCTAAGAATGGAAAGAATGGATTGTTTTTGGAAGGTGGAGATTAAATTAGAAAAGTTTCTAATTATAGAGTTTCTAATTATGGACTCCCTAATTATGGACTTTCTAATAATGGATGCAATATAGATAATTGGGAGTTAGACATCATAGGGTTCGGCCATGGTACTTGGCCGAACCCCATGAACCAATTATGGATCTACTATGTTTATGTGTTAATGAGTGGAAGGTTTGAAAATGATAAACCATGGGTTCGGCCATGGTGTATGGCCTGAACCCCATGGGGAATGATTTATGGTTTTTAATGATTGAAAGGAGAATAATAGAATGATAGCCATGGATGGCATTTTGGTAATTAAGTGAAATCAATGAACCATGGGTTCGACCATGGTGTATGGCTGAACCCCATGGGGAATGTTTGCTGAGCATAAGGTTGATGTATCTTAGATGATTAACTTGTATATCATTAGCTTAATGAATAAAAGTGGTATAGTTGCAATATTGTAATTAAGTGAATTAATGGATAAAGACTTGACGTACTTTGTTATCGGAATGGAATAGAACTTGGTTCTATTATGTTTCCGCAGTTATGATTCTATTATTCCGCATGTTTATGTTGTTATGTGTGAACCGTTTTCATGGACATAGTCCATGCACACATAGGGTTGGCTAGTTCAGGGTCGGACTTTAGAAGTTCGGACTTAGCTCGCGTCGTGACGTCCCGCTCTTTATCACTCTTTGTTTATAAAAAAAAAATAGACTCTGATTTTCGGAAGAGAAAGCGAGTGAAAAAGGGCGAGACGTTACAACTTCTAAATAGAAAGACTTCCAAATTTATACAAATTCTAGAATTTCAACTATTTAAAAATAAAAAAGTTTTGAAATTAAGTAACCTTCTAAAATTGTAGTTTCTAAAATAGAAACTGCTAATTTTATATAATAACCTAAAATAGAACTTTCCAAAACTAGAAGTATTTCGAAAAATAGAATCAATATGTAAAATTATAAAATTTCTAAAGATATAAATTTCTCAATTCAACAAGTTTCTAAATTTAGTAAGATTTCCAAATGTATATAATTCTAGAATTTCAAATATTTTAAAAAGAAAACTTTTAAAATTAGGTAACCTTCTAAAATTGTAGTTTCTACAAATAGAAATTGCAAATTTTAAATAATAGACTAAAATAGAAATTTCCAAAAGTAGCAATATTTCGAAAAATATAAATAATATCTAAAATTATAAAATTTCTAGAAATATAAATTTCTCAATTCAACTAATTTCTAAATTTAGTAAGACTTCCAAATCTATATAACCCTAGAATTTCAAATATTTTATAAATAAACTTTTAAAATTAGGTAACCTTCTAAAATTTTAGTTTTTAAAAATAGAATCTGCCAATTTTAAAAAAATGCCTAAAATAGAAATTTTCAAAAGTAGCAGTATTTCGAAAAATATAAATAATATCTAAAATAATAAAATTTCTAAAAATATAAATTTCTCAGTTCGACTAGTTTCTAAATTTAGTAAGACTCCGAGTCTATACAAATTCTAAAATTTCTGCCATTTTAAAATGAAAGTTTTAAAATTAAGTAACCTTCTAAAATTACATTTTCTAAAAATAAAAACTGCTAGTTTTAAAAAATAGAATAAAATAGAAATTTCAAAAGTAGCCGTATTTCGAAAAATATAAATAATATCTAAAGTTATAAAATTTCTAAAAATATAAATTTCTCAATTCAACTAGTTTCTAAATTTAGTAAGACTTCCAAATCTATATAATTCTAGAATTTCATTAGAAAGAAACTTTTAAAATTAGTTAGCCTTCAAAAATTGTAGTTCCTAAAAATAGAAACTACTAATTTTAAAAGTTAGCCTAAAATAGAAATTTCAAAAGTAGCAGTAATTAGAAAAATATAAATAATATCTAAAATTATAAAAAATTTAAAATAGAAATTTCTCAATTCAATAAGTTTCTTAATTTAGTAAAACTTCCAAATCTATATAATTCTATAATTTCATATATTGTAAAAAGAAACTTTTAAAATTGCGTCACCTTCTAAAATTTTAGTTTTTAAAAAATAGAAACTGGTAATTTTAAATAATAGCCTATAATAGAAATTTCCAAAACTAGAAGTATTTCGAAAAATATTAATAATATCTAAAATTATAAAATTTCTAAAAATAGAAATTTATATATTCAACAAGTTTCTAAATTTAGTAAGACTCCTAAATCTATATAAATTCTAGAATTCCTACTATTTTAAAAATAGAAAATACCAATTTTAAAAAATAGACTAAAATAGAAATTTCCAAAAGTAGAAGTATTTTAAAAAATATAAATAATATCTAAAATTATAAAATTTCTAGAAATTTTTTTTTCTCAATTCAACTAGTTTCTAAATTTAGTAAGACTTCCAAATCTATATAATTCTATAATTTCAACTATTTTTGAAAGAAACTTATAAAATTAAGTAATGTTCTAAAATTTTAGTTTTTAAAAATAGAAACTGGCAATTTTAAAAAATAGCCTAAAATACAAATTTCAAAAGTAGGAGTATTTCAAAAAATATAAATAATATCTAAAATTATAAAATTTCTAAACATATAAATTTCTCAATTCAACAAGTTTCTAAATTTAGTAAGACTTCTAAATGTATATAATTCTATAATTTCAAATACTTTTGAAAGAAACTTTAAAAATTAAGTAACTTTCTAAAATTTTAGTTTATAAAAATAGAAACTGCCAATTTTAAAAAATAGCCTAAAATAGAAATTTCAAAAATAGTAGTATTTTTAAAAAAATAATATCTAAAATTATAAAATTTCTAAAGATAAAAATTTCTCAATTCAAATAGTTTCTAAATTTAGTAAGACTTCCAAATCTATATAATTCTAGAATTTCAAATATTTTAGAAAGAAACTTTTAAAATTAGGTAATCTTCAAAAATTATAGTTTCAAAAAATAGAAACTGCTAGCCTAAAATAGAAATTTCCAAAACTAGAAGTATTTCAAAAAATATTAATAATATTTAAAATTATAAAATTTTTAAAAATAGAAATTTCTATATTCAACAAGTTTCTAAATTTAGTAACACTTCCAAATCTATATAAATTCTAGAATTGCTTCTATTTTAAAAATAAAAACTGCCAATTTTAAACAATAGACTAAAATAGAAATTTCCAAAAGTAGAAGTATTTCAAAAAATATAAATAATATCTAAAATTATAAAATTTCTAAAAATAAAAATTTCTTAATTTAAAAAGTTTCTAAATTTAGTAAGGCTTCCAAATATATGTAATTCTATAATTTCAAATATTTTTTAAAGAAACTTTTAAAATTAAGTAACTTTAAAAAAATTTAGTTTTTAAAAACTGAAACTGCCAATTTTAAATAATAACAAAAAATAGAAGTTTCCATTAGTAGAATAATTTAAAAAATTAGACATAATATCTAAAAAAATAAATTTATAAAATAAAAGTTTGTCAATTCAGCTAGTTTCTAAATAGTAAGACTTCCAAATCTATACAAATTCTAGAATTTCAACTTTTTTAAAAAGAAAGTTTTAAAATTAAGTAACCTTCTAAAATTGTAGTTTTTAAAATAGAAACTGCTAATTTTGGAAAATAGCTTAAAATAGAAATTTCCAAAACTAAAACTACTTTGAAAAATAGAATTATTATCTAAAATTATAAAATTTCTTGTAACGCCCCGCCCTTTTTCACTCGCTTTTTCTCGTAAATTCAGAGTCTATTTCTTTTTCTTTTTTATAACAGAGTAGAGTGATTGTAACACCCCGCCTTTCTCGCATCGAAATCATGGTCTATTTTTTTTTTTTATGTAATATCAAATTATGAGCAAGAGCGGAATACATCATAACATGCAGAATAAGATTAGAACCAAGTTCTCTTCCATTTATAGCAAAGTACATAGTCAAATAATCACATTAATCATTATCCAAATAAAACATCCAACCATAGCAATTCATCTACGTTATTACATTCCGAAATCTGGATACTCCAAATACAAATCTCTGAGCATCTTAAACAAAATATAAAACTAAAAGTATTCCAAGCTCCTATCCTTGTCCCTTTCCGCGTTTAGCGTTTTCCTCGTTTCCTGCATCATCCATTAAAGGGTAAAAGTAGGGCGTTAATACAACGTGCCCAGTAGGAATTCCAGTTAGGGTTAACACATGGGTTAGTACCAAAAATCCAGATATAATATATATAACAAAACCAATTATAATAAATCATTTCATACTTTCAAAACATTGTATCCAAAATAGTGTATGATATTTGAGATCAAATCATACTGATGAAACCAGAAACCTTGCATGATAATAAAGATCATAATCATGCAATTCAATGCCATACCATGCTATCATATGCAATGAGTCCCTCCCATCGCAAAACACATGGTATACTCATGATGGAACTCTCCTCATCAAGGTATCTTCCTGGTGGGACTCTCATCACCAAGGTCGCAGAACATATGGTATACTCTTAACGAAATTCTCATCATCAAAGTATTCCTCCTGGTGGGACTCTCATCACCTAAGGAGGCCCCATAGTTGCATCACGGACATTCCGATGGAGTGTGGGCTTCCGGTTGCACAGTATGCTCTTGATGGAATTTTCCTCATCAAGGTAATCCTCCTGGTGGGACTCTCATCACCAAGGGAGGCCCCACAGTTGCCTTACGGATATTCTGACGGAGTGTGGGCTCCGGGTACCTGTCTTCCCTCCCATGCCATGCATGAGATGTAAATGCCAACATTCTATGCAGAAAACACATATCATAGCATTTAAAAATCACAGTTTAAAATATAGACTGCACGTGCTATTTTATCATATAAACATAGCATTTAAAGTCACAATTTGAAACATATACTTTGCAACATAAATTCATCAAAATAAGATAAACAATTGTACATAAACCCATGGTTTCAAAGAGGTGGAATCCTACCAAAAACCGTTACGTGTCCTTGCGTTTCGGTCCAAGATTCACTCACCGATCGCGCACCGCTTGCGAGATCCCGTTACCTTATAATATATTGTAAATCAAAACCAAGTCCCAATTGATTTCCAAAATTCCAAATCCATAAACAAAAACCCCATTGGGTTCGGCCATACACCATGGCCGAGCCCATGGCTTACCACTTTTCCACCTAATTACGAAAATGCCATTGTTCCCTTAATTTCCATAATTAGACCCTATAAATTTCCATAACCAACAAGTCCATAAAGCACAACTCATGGGGTTCGGCCATACACCATGGCCGAACCCATGATCCTCCATTCTGGTGTGTAATTACATTTTTACCCTTTCTTTCACCATAATTCATAACACATGTTTGTATCCTAAAAATATACAACACATAACTCATATAATAAGTTCATAAATTCAATTCATCAATCATCCCTTAACCATAATTTAAAATGCCATTTGATCCCTTAATTTGGACCATGGGGTTCGGCCATACCCTTTGCCGAACCCTATGGTATATAGTTTCCAAATTAAAATTCCAACTTTCCATAAATGGAAGGTTTCCTTAATTAGACTCCACCTTCTATTGTTAGAAGGTTTCCATAATTAAACTTACTAATTTAACAACCTCCTTCCATAAATAGATTATTTCCTTAATTAACCAACAATTTTCCATAATTGGAAACACCTTCCAAAAATAATAACCTTCCTTCCACATTTAGATTGCTTTCCAAATTTAGCAACCATTTACCATACTTGGATGCTTTCCAATTTAGCAACACTTTCCATAATGGGATGCTTTCCAATTTAGCCACCCCTTCCATACATGGAAACTTTCTAAATTTAGCAACCTTCTTTCCAAAATTAGAAGCTTTCTAATTTTAGCAACACTTTCCATATTTGGAACCTTTCCACATCAATCCCCTTTCCAAAAACAATCCCATGGGGTTCGGCCAAGCACCATGGCAGAACCCCATGGTTCATGACCTTCCTCAATGGTTTAGATCCATTAAACTCAACCACCAATTCATTAAATATTTGTTGGGGTTCGGCCATACACCATGGCTAAACCTCACCCCTTCTTTTCATTAGTATGGATCCAAACAATTAGCCATAAAACAATCCATATTCTTTCATTGATTTCTTGAATCTAAAACCGACCATCATCAAAGGTTTTTATGATTTAAAATCTAAGATCATAAACCCAATGAATAAATCAAAACTCTCGATGGTTTTCAATCTTAAAACCCATCAATTAAATAAAATCTTTCCATGGGGTTCGGCCATGCACTAAGGCCTAACCCTATGTCTCCATTTAAACCATTAAATCATCTCCAATCTCCCTCCATGGGGTTCGGCCAAACTCCATGGCCGAACCCTATGGTTCTTTTTGTTTCAAAAATAAAACTATACCATTAAGATACTAACCTCTTTCCGATTGATTTCTTGTTCTCTCCTTGCTTGATCTTTCTCTTCCAATCTTCTTCTCCTTTCTCCTTGCTCTTGCCGTGTGGAAGAGAATGATGAATTGAGAGAGGGAAAGAGAGGAATAAACTCAACAATAAAGGATGTCAAAACCGTGTATCCCTCTTGATCTCTCCTTTTATAGCCTTTCTTAATCCCACATTAGAAAGTTCTTAAGATAAGCAACCCTTAGCCGTGCGCCCCTTGTGTTCCCTGTTTTTACGCATATACCATGTTGTAGTTCAGTTTTGGCCTTGTTAACTTCTGAATCAGAAAAAGTGGTAAACTACAAAGTCTTCTTTCCAACGCAAAAAGAATCAAAGCAATCGGACATTGGAGTGGAAATTTATAACCAAAATACTGAACATATGTCAAACCTTCCTTATTTAACCATGGCCGACTTTCCCTCTTTAATTAGCCATAGCCGACTTTCCCTTTGTTATTTTCTTTCTTTTTCCTTAATCCCTATTTAGAATGTGCTATGCATCCTTGCTCCCTTCTTTAATTATCTCATGCCTTGTGCACTTGTTTGCCTCTTATAAAACCTTCCCTAAATCAAGAATTGAAAGTGTCATGCGCCCCATTCTTGTTGCCTCTTCCATTTTATTAAACCTTCCTTTTAATTACACTTCCCATTTTAATTTCCAACTTCTAAATTTAGAAACTTACTAACTTAATAACCATTCTCCATATTTAGACACTTTCCAAATTTAGCTTCAATGTTTCCATATTTAGGCACTTTCCAAATTTAGCCATTGCCTTAATTAATCTCCCATTGGTTCATATTTAGAAGGTGCTATGTACCCCCTTCCCTTTTGTTTTATAAAAACTTTCCTCTTAATTCTAATTAGAAGGTGCCAATCCTCTATCTTAGCAATTCCTTTAATTCCACTCTTAACCAAGGAAAGACCCTTTATAAAATGATCTTATGCGCATTTACTTGGATATCCAAATCGACATTCGGACATGCATCCTTTCTTCTTTTAGATTAGAAAGTCCCATGCGCCTATCTCATAGATTTCATATCTCCCACACGGCCATGATAATCTATCTTATTCCAAAAATCTTTCCATGATCCCTCATTTAATTTTTATTGAAAACATTTACCAAAATCGTTGGGTCTTAATTGGGCAGAGACCCAACATTTTTACCCATCTTAGATCCAAATCTAAAATTCATAATTTAAATGGGTAATTTCCGTAAGTATTTATAATTTGAAAATCCAGGGTATTACAAAACAACCCTCTTTTTAAAATTTTCGTCTCGAAAATCAAGTGAAGTAGGGTTTTCAAACATTTACCCAAATAA
This sequence comes from Chimonanthus salicifolius, assembly GCA_013350335.1. Classification (NCBI taxonomy): domain Eukaryota; kingdom Viridiplantae; phylum Streptophyta; class Magnoliopsida; order Laurales; family Calycanthaceae; genus Chimonanthus; species Chimonanthus salicifolius. The sequence continues at coordinate 18,722,990 of CM023539.1, forward strand.
TTCAGGATGAGCCTTTCTCATTTCTGACTCGAGTTCCCATGTGGCTTCCTCAATGCCATGTCGATCCCATACCACACATAGGTTTTTTGGACGCCCTGACGGAGTGTGACCCCTCCGGTTATAAATCTTCCACCCCATGCCTTGCATGAGATGCCAATGAAACACATGCTATTTTATAACATAAACATAGCATTTAAACATCATATTTAAAACACATGCTCTTTCCTCATATAAACATAGCATATAAAATCAGCCTTTGAAATATAATCAATACATGCTATTTATACAATTAAGCATAGCATTTCAAATTCAATAATAAAGCATATCCTTTGACTGTACTTCCTTTGCTATCATCCGTCTGAGTCTAACGAAGTAAATTAATGCACGGAGACCAAATTAATTTACCCCGAAAGATTCAATGTTTTGGTTCACACATAGCAGTATCAACATACGGAATAAAAATCACAACTTGTGGAATCATAACATCAATTTGCGGAATCATAATAGAACCAAGTTCTATTCCATTGATAGCAAAGTACTTAGTCAATAAATCACTTTAATCATTGTACAAATAAAACATCCACCATAGCAATTCATCTAAGTTATTACATTCTAAAATCTAGATACTCAAAATATAAATCCCTGAGTATCTTAAACAAAATATAAAACTAAAAACGTTCCAAGCTCCTATGCTTGTCCCTTTCCGCGTTTAGTGTTTTCCTCGTTTCTTGCATCATCCACTAAAGGGTAGAAGTAGGGCGTTAGTACAACGTGCCCAGTAGGTACTCCAATTAGGGTTAACACATGGGTTAGTACCAAAAATCCAGATATAACATGTATCAAAACCAGTTATAATAAATCATACCATTCTTATAAAGCATCGTATCCAAATCTGTAACACCTCGGATTGTCAGATTATTATTTTATATGACACTTATTCTTTTAAATGGTGGATTTTAGAATTGGACCTTATATGGATAAGGAATTGGGCCATGACCCAATTAAGACTCAATTAAATTGTGACATTAGTTTTATTAAAAATTAAATAGGATAGTGCATAGCCAAATTTTTGATATGAAATCTATAAGATTATGCGCATGAGAGATATGTGGAATTTAATCCACAAAGGATATGCTAGAATATTTGAAGAGGGACTTTCTTAATTAAATTGGATTTGCATATCTTAAGAAATGTTAAAAAAAAATCAAATAGAGATTATACTTGGCCGAATTTTAGATAATGATATTCATATTATGCGCATGGGATATTTTAAAAGGGAATGTACATTGTCTTAAATTAAATTAAAAGATTACCTAGATTATGAATAAGGTTATGCGCATAGTACTTGCTAATTGGAATATAGGCAAGGTTTTAAATTAAGAAGGAGAAGTCGGCCATGGCTAAGTAAAGCAAGGGAGGTCGGCATTCCATCTATGGCAAGGGGGTACACGGCTATAGGAGGAGGTAGCCTATCTTAAACACCATCTAAGTATGGACTAAGGAGAGCTTAATAAAAGGAGAGACCGATGGGGGTGCACGGTTTTTACAACCCCATCTCTCTCTCAATCTCTCAAGGCTCATACACGGCAATACACAAGGAAAAGGGCAACAACAAGAAGGAGTTCTTGTTTGGAGAAAAGCAAAGGGAAAGGAAAAGAAAATTGGAAGAGCAAGAAACCAAAGGGGAAACCGTTAGTATCTTGATTAATAATTTTATGTTTTGAAACAAAAAGAACCATAGGGTTCGGCCATAGTGCATGGCCGAACCCCATGGAGAAAAATTGGAGATGATTTAATGGCTTGAATGGAGAGAAAGAATCATAGGGTTCAGCCATAGTGCATGGCCGAACCCCATGCAAAGATTTGATTTAATTCTTGGGTTTTAAGATTGAAAACCATGGAGAGATTGGATTTATTTCATTGGGGTTATGTTATTAAATTTTGGAACATGGAAAGACATGGTGAGGTATTGTAAATTGTAATGTTTTTTTAAACCCTATGGTGAGGTATTGTAAATTGTAATGGTTTATGGGTGTAAGAATGTGGAAATTGATGGAGAAGGGTGATGGTTTTAAATGGACCATGGGATCGGCCATGGTGTATGGCCGAACCCCATGGGAAAACTTTGATGAATTAAGTGTTTTGGAAACCATGAAAAGAATGGGAAGTATGGCATGACTAAGTGAGTCATTAATGGACTCAAGAAAATGTACCAAATTGATGATCAAAATTGATGGTTTGAATTGCATGATGTAAACCTCCTATGGGAGGGCTTATTATGGATCTAAATGTGGTGAAAAAGACCCAAGGAAAAGTGGGGATTAGGTTGAATTAAAGGGGCTGATTTTAGTAAAACCCATGACCCAATTTGTGAGCCATTTGATGGGCTAAACTTGGATTTATGTATGTGGTTAATTAATGTAGATTAAGTTAAGGAAAAGGGTTGTTTTAATAATGTTATGGCATGATTAAATGAGTCACTAATGGACTTGAGTGTATGGATCAATTATGAACAAAAAATGTACATGGTTAGGTGAATGTTTAACCATGGAAAAGAGGTAGTGACAAAACCGTAAATAATGGCCAAATTCAAGAACCTCATAGGAGATGATCGAGGGCTTAGGGAATCTAAGTAATAACCTTATGTATGACTAATGAAGCCTAGGGTGGCTGGTTTGTAGACTTGCGTGATGAAAATGTCTAATGGATTAAATGGGACCCACAAAACCTAGTTAGTGAGGTTCGGTCAGATGTATGGCCGAACCCCACTAAGGTATGATTAATAGACTTAATAATGGTTAAAAACGTGGACTAATTGATAATGTACAATAAGGTATCGGACATCGCAAGTGGTGCGTGATCGGTGACTGGATTATCGGACGGAAGCGAAAAAGGACGCTAGTCGGTATTCAGTAGGATTCCTACCCTTTTGTAAGCCATGGATTGAGTAATGGTTTCTTTGAATTATTTTGGAAATTATATGGTTTGTTTTAAGATGGGTTTTGGATTTAGTATTATGGGATGTTTTCCTTTAATTTATTTTGGTAATCATGTGGTTGTTTTTAAGATGGGTTTTGGATTTTGGTATTATGTGATGGGTTTCCTTTGATTTATTTTGATAATCATGGGATTGTTTTAAGATGGGTTTATGACTATGATTTATATATATTACATGGCATGTGGCATATACATCTCATGCATGACATGGGAGGGATATGGTATGGGAAGGATGAAATGAAACCGGAGTCTATGCTCCGTCGGGGCGACCGAGAAAGCAAGCATGGGGATATCTTGATGTGTTTCATCCATCAAGAGGGATATTATGAGATATAACCGGAGTCCATGCTCCATCGGGGCGATCGAGAAGCAAACATGGGGACACCTTGACGAGGCTTTACCGTCAAGGGGGATGATGTGTGACTGTTTATATCTTGACGAGGTTTTTGCCGTTAAGGGGATGATTTGTGACTGTTTATATCTTGACAAGGTTTTTACCGTCAAAGGGATGATTTGTGTTTGTTTATACCTTGACGAGTTTTTTGCCGTCAAGGGGATGATTTGTGACTAGTTATATCTTGACAAGGTTTTTCCATCAAGGGGGATATGGCATCATGATAGTAAAGATGATGGGTGGGATTCATAACACAGACACCCATGGCATGACATTCATATTATAGTTTTCCTTATATGACTTCATATGTGGTTGTTATTACTAATCCATGTGCTAGCCCTATTCGGAGTCCTACAGGGCGCGTTGTCTAACGCCCTACTTCTAACCTAGCTGATGACACAGGAGACGGCGGAGCAGAAGGACAAAATGGGAACAAAGCTTAGGAGCTGGGGAGACAGACTATTTAGTTTATTCAAGTTTAATTTGGAAATGTATTTGATAGCTTAGCTCGTCGGAATGTAATATTTTAGATTAATTGCTACGTTTTGGATTTTATTTTGGATATTATGTTGTTGAGGTATTTTGGTAATTAAATGAATGTATCTTCCATGCTATCTCAAATTTGTAGGACAGTCTTTATTGTAATTCCGTACGTAGTTTAATATTCTGCGAGCTACTTCTACGTGTGAATCATTCTCCGTGGACTTCGTTCCATGCACACGTAGGGCTGGCCAGTTAAGTGCCCGGCTTTAGAAGCTCGGATTTAACTTGCGTCGTGACGTCCGTACCCTTTGTCACTTTTATAAAAAAAATAAATAGACTCTGATATTTCGGTGAAAAGGGCGGGCGTTACACTCCCCATCTGCATCAGTCACCCAGGTTACCAGAGGTGTGAGCACTTGTTTCCATTATGATCAACCTGGACATTTTAAGAAGGATTACCCAAAGCTTAACAAGCTCTCTTATTCAAGAGGATCGTCTCATCCACCAGTTAGGCCAGCTAACTCACGAGGTGGCAGGACATTTAGCCAGGCGGGACGACCACCTACAGGATCTGGACAGATGTTTACCTTAGCTCCTCCAACAACAGTGGATAATTCTGTGATTCAAGGTATGGCTGTAGTCAGTAGTTCCTACGTCTTTGCATTATTTGATTCTGGAGCTTCACATTCTTTCATATCTGCTGCATTTGTAACTGCTACTGGAACTTTAGTATAAAAACTGTCCACATCACTCACTATTGTATCTCCCGTCGGAGACACGTCATTGAGGCTTATATGCACAACTGTGAATACTGAACTTGCTGGACTCAGATTTGAGTTCAATTATTTGGTAATCAATATGATCGAGTATGATATTATTTTCGGAATGGACTGGTTGGCTAGCTTTAAGGCCAACATCGATTGTTATCGCCGTAGGTGACATTTTGGTCACCGGAAGGGAAACATCATATAGTGCGTACTGACAAACAAAGCAGACTGCATGAAGGGCTGAATCATCTGGTATTGAACAGTATCAGAATCAACAAGGCAGCGGTGACTGAACTTCCGACAATAGTAAAGGACTTTGCGGACGTCTTCCCAAAAGAACTCCCTAGCTTGCCTCCCATGAGGGAGATTAATTTTGAAATCAAGCTGTACCCTAGCACTGCACCAGTATCATTACCACACTACCGGATGGCACCAGCAGAGATGTCTGAATCAAAGAAATAGATTGATGAATTGCTCAGACTGGGTTTCATTCGGAACAGTACATCAGCTTGGGGAGCTCTAGTTTTATTTGTGAAAAAGAAAGATGGTTCACTCCGTATGTGTGTGGATTATCGAAAACTGAATCAGTTGACGATTAGGAACAAGTATCCTCCACCTAGGATCGATGATTTATTTGATCAACTTAGAGGTTCGAGTCATTTCTCTAAGATTGATTTGATGTCTGGATATCATCAAATTTGGGTTAAGGAGGAAGATGTAGAGAAGACAGCCTTCAGAACGCGGTATGGGACTATATGAGTTTGTAGTCATGCCGTTTGGACTCACCAATGCACCGGCTGTGTTCATGGATTTAATGAACAAGATCTTCCATCCTTATTTGGACCAGTTTGTGATTGTATTTATTGATGATATTCTAGTTTATTCTAAAAGTCAGGAAGAACATGTTGAGTACCTGAGGATAGTTTTGGACACCCTGAGGAAGAACAAACTGTATTCCAAAGCCAGTAAATGTGAATTTTGGCTATCTGAGGACAACTTTTTGGGACATGTTATATCCGAAGGAGGTATAGCCGTGGATCCGGCTAAAGTGGCGGCAGTAAGAGATTGGAAAGCTCCAAAGAATGTAACCGAGATCCGTAGTTTCTTGGGATTGGTTGGTTATTACAGGAAATTTATCATGGATTTTTCTAAAATTGCATCTCCATTGACTCGACTCACTCAGAAAGGAGTCAAATATGTATGGTCAGATTTGTGCAATCAAAGGTTTGAAGAGCTGAAGAAAAGACTTACCACTGCTCCTATTTTAGTTTTGCCGGTAAGTGTTACGTGGTATATTGTGATGCTTCAGGAGAGGGATTGGGGTGTAAACTCAGTCAAAGTAGTCGTGTGGTGTGATACGGATCAAGACAATTGAAAATACATGAACGTCTCTATCCTACACACAATCTGGAACTAGCCGCAATGGTCTTCGCTCTCAAAAGCTGGAGACATTATCTTTATGGTGAGAAATTTGAAGTATTTTCAAATCATAAGAGCTTGAAATACTTGTTTGATCAGAAAGAGGTCAACTTGAGGCAGAGCAAATGAATGGAATATCTGGCAGATTATGAGTTCGCACTTAGATATCATCCTGGTAAGGCGAACAAGGTGGTGGATGCCCTCAGTCGTTTATCACATGCATCAGTGGCATGTTTGATCAGGACAGAATGAGAGATGCTGAATACCATTTGAGAGTTCAAACTTTACCTTAATAACCATGGGACTATATATAACTTGATCATACAGTCCAACATGGTTACCAAGATTGAACAGGAACAGCGGACGGCCCAGAGGTGAAGGAAATTTGGGCCAAGATGTCCAATGGTGAAGTCATACCAGAATGGAAATTACGACCGGGACAGGGTCTTGCATTCCGAGGAAGGATATATGTACCTGAGAGCTGTCGAAAAGAATTATTGGTTGAGGCACATCAGACCAAACTCTCTATTCATCCGGGCAGCACAAAGATGTATCACGACCTGAAGAGACATTACTGGTGGCACGGATTAAAAAGAGATGTGGCAGTATTTGTGGCTCATTGCTTAACGTGTCAGCAGGTTAAAATGAAACATTAGAAGCCACCAGGGTTACTCAAACCCTTACCAGTGCCGAAATGGAAATGGGAGCATATCTCCATGGATTTTGTTACAGGGTTGCCAAGGTCACCAAAGGGCAACGATGCAATATGAGTCGTGGTAGACCGACTAACCAAGTCTGTACATTTCATTTCTATTAAGATCACAGACTCATCTGAGACTTTGGGTCGGTGGTATATCAAGGATATCATCCGATTGCATGGCATACCTCAGACTATTGTGTCGATAGAGATGGTCGATTCACAGGCAGAGTATGGCAGAGTATGCAGTTGGCCATGGGAACAGATCTACTGATCAGTACGGCATTTCATCCACAGACTGATGGACAGTCTAAGAGGACAATTTAGACATTGGAAGACATGCTGAGAGCATGTATGTTAGATTTCAAGGGTGGATGGGAGGATCACTTGCCGTTGGTAGAATTCTCATACAACAACAGTTAGCAGGCAAGCGTTCAGATGGCTCCATTTGAGGCATTATATGGTAGACCATGTAGGTCACTAGTGTACTGGACAGAGGTCGGTGAGCCTGCACTCATTGGACCTGAGTTGGTTGCAGAGACTAAAGTGCAGATACAGTTGATACGGCAGCACCTATTAACTTCGCAGAGTCGTCAGAAAAACTATGTTGACAAAAGGCGGAGGTTCCTTGAATTTGAAGTGGGAGATGATTTAATGGTTTATTTGGCGGATTACGAGTTCGCACTTCGTTATCACCCTGGCAAGGCGAACAAGGTGGCAGATGCCCTCAGCCGCATATCACATGCATCAGTGGTATGTTTGATCAGGACAGAATGGGACATGCTGAATACCATTCGAGAGTTCAATTTATATATCAATAACCATGGGAGTATGTACAATTTGATCATACAGTCCAACATGGTTACTAAGATTGAACAGGAACAACGGATAGACCCGGAAGTGGAAAGAGATATGGGCCAAGATGTCTACTGGAGAAGTCATACCGGATTGGGAGTTAAGACCAGGACAAGGTCTTGTATTCCGAGGAAGGATATATGTGCCTAAGAGCTGCAGAAAAGAGTTACTGATTGAGGCACACCAGACCAAACTATCAATTCATCAGGGTAGCACCAAGATGTATCACGACCTGAAGAGACATTACTGGTGGCACGGACTTAAGAAGGATGTGGCAGAATTTGTGGCTCAATGCTTAACATGTCAGTAGGTTAAAACGGAACATCAAAAGCCACCAGGGTTACTCAAACCCTTACTAGTGCCGGAATGGAAATGGGAACACATTTCCATGGATTTTGTGACTGGGTTGCCAAGGTCTTCAAAGGGCAACAATGCGATATGGGTTGTGGTAGACTGACTGAACAAGTCTGCACATTTCATTCCCATTAAGATGATAGACTCATCTGAGACTTTGGGTCAGCGGTATATCAGGGATATCATTAGATTGCATGGTATACCTCAGACTATTGTGTCCGACAGAGATGGTCGATTCACCGGCAGAGTATGGCAGAGCATGCAGGCGGCGATGGGAACAAACTTATTGACTAGTACAGCATTCCATCCACAGACTGATGGGCAGTCTGAGAGGACAACACAGACATTGGAGGATATGCTGAGAGCATAGCATGTATGCTAGATTTCAAAGATGGATGGGAGGATCACTTGCCGCTGGTAGAATTCTCATACAACAACAGTTACCAGGCAAGCCTCTAGATGGCTCCATTTGAGGCATTATATGGTAGACCATGTAGATCACTTGTGTGCTGGACAGAGGCCGGTGAGCTTGCACTGATTGGACTTGAGTTGGTTGCAGAGACTGCAACGCAGATACAGTTGATTCGGCAGCATCTATTGACTGCGTAAAGTCGTCAGAAGAGTTATGCTGACAAGAGGAGGAGGTTCCTTGAATTTGACGTGGGAGATGTAACACCCCGGATTTTCAATTTATCATTTTGTATGAAAATTATCCATTTAATTTGTGAATATTAATTATGGATCTTAAATTGGGTAAAGAGTTGGGTCATTGGCCCAATTAGGGCCCAACGGTTTCTGGAATTGGTTTCAATAAAAATTAAATGGGGTTGAATTTAGTTAATAATGCAATATTAAATAAATATTGCATGGCTGAATTTTAGATGTGCATATCCAAGAAAGATACTTAGGCCGTGTATAAAGATATTCCATATCTATGTTAGGCGCATAAGATAATTTAAAAAGGCTATGCATATGGTCTAAAAATTAAATAAAGAAGATGTCTAATTAAATAGACATTGCATGGCCGTGTGTGACATTACCAAAGTGGGAAGGTCGGCCATTTCCAATTAAATAGACATTGCATGGCCGTGTGTGACATTACCAAAGTGGGAAGGTCGGCCATTTCCAATTAAGATACAAGGAAGGGGTGCACGGCATTGCTATCTTAGCATTGGCCGATTGGAAGCTTATAAAAGAGGGAAGCAAAAAAGAAGGGCAATTGCTATCTTGGTACCTTCTATATTGACCGATTGGAATTGCATAAAAGGAGAGAAGGACAAGGGCACACGGCTTACACCCATCATGGCCAAATTTTATTTGTCCTCTCCATCTCAATTCACATTCACGGCAAGAACAAGAGAAAGAAAGAGCAGCCAGCAAAAGGAAAAAGAATCAAGAAGAAAGGAGAAGAATTGGAAGAGCAAGAATTAGTCACGGAACCTGTTAGTATATTTGATAAATTTGTTTTGAAATAAAAGAACCATAGGGTTCGGCCATAGTGTTTGGCCGAACCCCATGAAAGAAGATTGGGAGATGGTTGATGATTTTAATGGAATGATGAACCACACCATGGCCGAACCCCATGGAAAGACTATGGTATTGTAGTTAAAGTTTAAAAGATGGAAACCATAGAAAGACATGGTTTGATTTATGGGTTCAAAACCATGGAGTTGTGATGGTGTTATTATTGAATTTTTAATGGACTCAAATTAAATGGAAAAAGATCATGAACCATAGGGTTCGGCCATGGTGTATGGCCGAACCCCATGGAGATGGTTACTAATTTAGGAAACTATCTAAAAATAGAAGGAGGAGATTAAAATGGGAAAGTTTCTATTTATGGAAAGATGCATGCTAAATTTGGAAACTATCTAAGTATGGAAAGATGCATGCTAAATTTGGAAATTATCTAATTTATGAAGGATGCTTCTTAATTTAGAAAGTTTCTAATAATGGAAGCTTGGAGGAATATTGCTCATTTTTATGGAAGATGGTTACTATTATTAGTAAGCTTCTAACTAAGGATATGGGTCGGCCATTGCATGGCCGAACCATAATTTCATTATGGCTAAGATGCTAGATCAAGGTTAATGATGTTTGAAAGAGGGTTCATAATTTGGAAAGGTGGTTATGTTTAATTGTTGGATCAAAAGAATAGAGGAAGGGGGGTGTTTCGACAATGGTGTATGGCCGAACCCCACCAAATATTGTTATGGATTTGGGGTTTCTTAGACATTGAATCATGTGGACTGATTTATTAATTTTTAAGGGTTGTAAAACATAAAAACCATGGACCATTTTTATGGGCTATTGGTGATGTGAACCATGAATAAATAATTGGATGTTTGAGCAAGAAAACTATGGATTTAAGTATGTATAACTGTGACCTTAGAGTATGTTATTGGTCATGAAATGTTATCAATGGCAAAAATGTAAATATATGGAAATAAAGGAATGATAGCCATGGATGGCATTTTGGTAATTACGTAGAATTAATGGAACTATGCTTTGAAACTCAAACATTAGACCAATGGCAATTCGATAAATAAATGTGAAATTGGTAGGCCATGGGTTCGGCCATGGTGTATGGGCGAACCCCATGGGGATTGGTTTATGGACTTAAATTATTGTAAATCAAGTGGGACTTGGTTTTGATTGGTTATTATATTATAAGGTAACGGGACCTCACAAGGTGTTTACGATCGTGAGCGGTTACCGGACGAAAGATAGGCTTACAAGGTGTCCACCACTCAGGCAAGCTTTCGACGTATGTCACGTCGCTCTGATACCAACTGTAACGCCCCGCCCTTTTTCACTCACTTCTTCTCGTAAATTCAGAGTCTATTTTTTTTTATAACAGAGTAGAGTGATAGAGCGCGGGACGTCACGACGTGAGCTAAGTCCGAACTTCCAAAGTCCGACCCTTAACTGGCCAATCCTATGTGTGCATGGACTTAGTCCAAGAAAACGGTTCACACATAGCAATGTAAACATGCGGAATAATAATCATAACATGAGGAAACATAATAGAATACAGTTCTATTCCATTCAAATAGCAAAGTACATCAAGTCCTTAATCATTATTATCATAATACAATTATTCAATAAAACATCCAACCATAGCAAATTCATCTAAGTTATTACAATCCGAATTCTAGATACTCAAAATAGAAGCCCATGAGTATGTTAAACAAAATATAAACTATCATCCTCCAAGCTCCTATGCCTGGCCCGTTACGCGTTCATCGTTCCCCTCGTTTCCTGTATCATCCACTAGGGTAGAAGTAGGGCGTTAGTACAACGCGCCCAATAGGTATTCCAATTAGGGTTAACACATGGGTTAGTACCAAAAATCCAGTTATAACATATATATCAAATCCAGTTATAATAAATCATACCATACTTATAAAGCATCGTATCCAAAACTGTGTATGATAATCTGTTTCAAAAAAAAAAAAAAAACTGCGTATGATAATAGAGATCCAATCATACAGATAAAAATCAGAAACCTTGTATGATAATAAAAGTCCCACGCATCACATGTACATAAAAGTACTCATCATAACATGCGGAATCATAACATCCAATTTACGGAATCATAATAGAACCAAGTTCTATTCCATTGATAGCAAAGTACTTAGTCAATAAATCACTTTAATCATTATCCAAATAAAACATCCAACCATAGCAATTCATCTAAGTTATTACATTCCGAAATTTGGATACTCTAAATACAAATCCCTGAGTATTTTAAATAAAATATAAAACTAAAAGCGTTCCGAGCTCCTATGCTTGCCCCTTTCCGCGTTTAGCGTTTTCCTCGTTTCCTGCATCATCCACTAAAGGGTAAAAGTAGGGCGTTAGTACAACGCGCCCAGTAGGTATTCCAATTAGGGTTAACACATGGGTTAGTACCAAAAATCCAAATATAATAAATATATCTAATCAGTTATAATAAATCATAACATACTCATAAAGCATCGTATCAAAAACAGTGTATGATAATAAAGATCCAATCAAACTGATAAAAACCAAAACCTTGCATGATAATAAAAGTCATAATCATGCCGATTCAATGCCATGCCATGCTATCATATACAATGAGTCCCACCCCATCACAAACTCATAGTGTCCTCTTGATGGAATTCTCATCATTAAGGTATCCTTCCACGAGTGTTTTACGGACGCCCCGACGGAGTGTGGATCTCCGAATATATAGTATCCTCTTGATGGAATTATCATCATTAAGGTATCCCCTGATGGAATGCTCATCACCAGGGTCTTCATACATAGTATTCCTCTTGATGGGATTCTCATCATCAAGATATTATACATAGTATCCTCTTGATGGAATTCTCATCATCAAGGTATCCCCCCACGAGTGTTTTACGGAAGCCCCGACGGAGTGTGGGTCCCTGATCTGTCATCCTTCCCATGCCATGCATGAGATGCAAATACCACATGCTATGCAATTATACAAAATCATAGCATTTAAAAGCTCATATTTAAAACACATGTTATTTTATCAAATATACATAGCATATAAAATCACCATTTGAAACATATCCTTTACAATATAAAATCATTAAATCAAGATAAAACAATGTACATAACCCCATGGTTTCAAAAAGGTGGAATCCTACCAAAGACTGATAACGTGTGCTTGCGTCTTTCGTCTGATAACCGCTCACGATCGTAAACACCTTGTGAAGTCCCGTTACCTTATAATATAATAAGAAATCAAAACCAAGTCCCACTTGATTTATAATATTTTAAGTCCATAAACCGATCCCCATGGTTTATCATTTTCAGTCAATATTAGCAAAATGTCATTGGTCTAACCTTAATTTATATTCTTTCATTTACTCCAACGTACGTAACTCTATGTTCATCAAAATAATTACCATGGGGTTTGGCTACACACCATGGCCAAAACCCATGGTCCCTTATCTTCATTTAATTACCAAAATGCCATTATACATAACCATAGCCCTCTGCCTTCCCTATTTTCATATATTTACAAGATTGCCATCCATGGCTAATATAACCCAATATTCTTATTTATAATGTACATAGACTAATACTTAACCCAATAATCCAAGTTCATAAAATAAACCTCATGGGGTTCGGCCATACACCTTGGCCGAACCCATGATCCTCCACTTCGGTATGCAATTACAAGTTTGCCATTATCTTCATCATTAATCCATAATATACATTTGTATCCTTTCAAATTATTCTTAAATATCTTCTCAAGATATTCTAGCATATTACATAGATATGCATATCACTCATGCGCATAAACATGGACTTAATATCTATAATTAGGTCATGTAAAATTATCCCATTCTTAATCCTTTTATGCGCATGCAATCTTCCAAATCCCTTATTTATACTAATTAAATCTTAACCCCATTTAATTTATTTGAAACCATTTACCAAAATCGTTGGGTCTTAATTGGGCAAAGACCCAACATTTTACCCACCTTAGATCCATATCTAAAATTCATAATTTAAATGGGTAATTTCCATAAATATTTATAACTTGAAAATCCGAGGTGTTACAATAATACCATAGTATATAACCATAGCCATTTTCCTTGCTTAGGTTCCAAAATAATCCCTACAATAATTCATGGGGTTTGGCCATACACCATGGCCGAACCCTATGTCCAATACTTTCACATATTTACAAGATTGCCATTGATTCCCTCATTCATTTAAATCTACCATAACTAGACCCTATATAAATTCATTAACCAATCAAGTCCATAAAATAAACCTCATGGGGTTCAGCCATACACCATGGCCTAACCCATGATCCTCCACTTTGGCATGTAATTACAACTTTGCCATTACCTTCATCAATAATCCATAATTCAATCCTTTCAAACATTAAAAATCATAAATCATTCCCCATGTGGTTCGGCCATACACCATGGCCGAACCCATGGTCCTTCATTCTAAACCCTATTTTCAAAATTGCCATTAGCCTAATTATTTCCAACTTTCTATTCATTAACACATAAACCCAAACTCATAAAATTTGTTCATGGGGTTCGGCCAAGCACCATGGCCGAACGCTATGAGGTCTAAATTTCCATTTTCATCATCTTCCATTATTAACAAACCCATAATTAACAAGTCCATATTTAGAAAAGTCCATATTTAGAAACTTTCTAAATTCCATATCCAACTTCCATACTTAGAAAGTCCCTAAATAAAAACTTTCTAAATTTATCAACCTCCTTCCATAAACAGAAACCTTCCAATTTTAATCTCCTCCTTCTATTTTTAGAAGGTTTCCAAATTAAAATTATATAATTAGAAAGTTCCTAAATTAAAACTTTCTAATTTAGTCTTCACCTTCCAAAAATAGAAACTTTCCAAATAAACCAACTTCCATAAATAAATGCTTTCTAATTTGGCAACCTCCTTCCATAATTAGATAGTTTCCTAAATTAGTAAACATCTCCATGGGGTTCGGCCATACACCATGGCCGAACCCTATGGTTCATGATCTTCTTCCTTTAATTTGAGTCCATTAAAATTTCAAAAATAACACCATCACAACTCCATGGGGTTCGGCCATACACCATGGCCGAACCCTATGGTTTTTATCATTCAAAACTCCATTAAAATTATCAAAACTCCTCCATATTTTTCCATGTATCCAAAAATCATCAACCATGCATCCAATTAAGCCTTTTAAAATCATTAAATCAAACCATTAAAATACCTAATATTCCTCATGGTTTTGAACCCATAAATCAAACCATGTCTTTCCATGGTTTCCATCTTTCAAACTTTAACAACATTACCATAGTCTTTCCGTGCATGGCCGAACCCTATGGTTCATCATTCTATTAAAATCATCAACCATCTCCCAATCTTCTTCCATAGGGTTCAGCCAAACACTATGGTCGAACCCTATGGTTCTTTTATTTCAAAACAAATTTATCAAATATACTAACCGGTTCCGCGACTGATTCTTGCTCTTCCAATTCTTCTCCTTTCTTCTTGATTCTTTTTCCCTTTGCTGGCTGCTCTTTCTTTCTCATGTTCTTGCCGTGAATGTGAATTGAGATGGAGAGGAGAAATAAAATTCCGCTATGATGGGTGTAAACCGTGTGCCTTTGTCCTTCTCTTCTTTTATGCAATTCCAATCGGTCAATATAGTAGGTACCAAGGTAGCAATTGCCCTTCCTCTTTGCTTCCCTCTTTTATAAGCTTCCAATCAGCCAATGCTAAGATAGCAATGCCGTGCGCCCCTTCTTTGTATCTTAATTAGAAATGGCCGACCGTCCCACTTTGGTAATGTCACACACGGCCATGCAATGTCTATTTAATTAGACATCTTCTTTATTTAATTTTTAGACCATATGCATACCTTTTTTAAATTATCTTATGCGCCTAACATAGATATGGAATATCTTTATACACAGCCTAAGTATCTTTCTTGAATATGCACACCTAAAATTCGGCCATGCAATATTTATTTAATATTGCATTATTAACTAAATTCAACCCCATTTAATTTTTATTGAAACCAATTCCAGAAACCGTTGCATCCTAATTGGGCCAATGACCCAACTCTTTACCCAATTTAAGATCCATAACTAATATTCACAAATTAAATGGATAATTTTCATACAAAATAATAAATTGAAAATTCGGGGTGAATGCAACCCTCTTTTTAAAATTTTTGTCCCAAAAATCGAGTGAAGTAGGGTTTCAAACATTTACGTAAATAGCTCTGGATGAGCTTTCCTCATTTTCGACTCGAGTTCCCATGTAACCTCCTCAATGCCATGTCGATCCCATACAACCTTGACAAACTGGATCGCTCGGTTCCGTCACACCCTTTTTTCGGTGTCCACCACTCAGACAGGCTTTTCGACGTATGTCACGTTGCTCTGAACCTCTATGTCTTGTATGTTCGGTACATGAGAAGGATCAGGATTATACTTTCTCAACATCGATATATGGAACACATCGTGTAAAGATGCCAACTGTGATGGGAGTGCCAATTGATAAGCCACGTCCCCCATCCTTCTTATGATTGAAAAGGATCCCACATATCTTGGCGACAACTTCCCCTTCTTTCCAAATCTCATGTGTCCCTTTCGTGGCGAGACTTTCAAGAACACCATGTCTCCCACTTCAAATTCAAGGAACCTCCTTCTCTTGTCAGTATAGCTCTTCTAACGACTCTGCGCAGTCAATAAATGCTGCCGTATCAACTGTATCTGTGCTGTAGTCTCTGTAACCAACTCAGGTCCAATCAGTGCAGGCTCACCGGCCTCTGTCCAACACACTGGTGACCTACAAGGTCTACCATATAATGCCTCAAATGGAGCCATCTGAAGGCTTGCCTGGTAACTATTGTTGTATGAGAATTCTGCCAACGGCAAGTGATCCTCCCATCCACCCTTGAAATCTATCATGCATGCTCTCAACATATCCTCCAGTGTCTGTATTGTCCTCTCAGACTGTCCATCAGTCTGTGGATGAAATGCCGTACTAATCAGTAGATCTGTTCCCATGGCCGACTGCATGCTCTGCCATACTCTGCATGTGAATCGACCATCTCTGTAAGACACAATAGTCCAAGGTATACCATGCAATCTGATGATATCTTTAATATACCGCCGACCCAAAGTCTCAGATGAGTCTGTCATCTTAATGGGAATGAAATGTGCAGACTTGGTCAGTCGGTCTACCACGGCCCATATCACATCGTTGCCCTTTGATGACCTTGGCAACCCTGTAACAAAATCCATGGAGATAGTGCTCCCATTTCCATTCTGGCATTGGTAAGAGTTTGAGTAACCCTGGTGGCTTCTGATGTTCCGTCTTAACCTGCTGACAAGTTAAGCAATGAGACAAAAATTCTGCCACATCCTTCTTGAGTCCATGCCACAAGTAATGTCTCTTCAAGTTGTGATACATCTTGGTGCTACCCGAATGACTGGAGAGTTTGGTCTGATGTGCCTCAATCAGTAACTCTTTTCTGCAGCTCTTAGGCACATATATCCTTCCTCGGAATACAAGACCCTGTCCTGGTCGTAACTCCCATTCCGGTATGACTTCACCAGTAGACATCTTGGCCCAAATCTCCTCCACCTCCGGGTCTGTCCACTGTTCCTGCTCAATCTTGGTAACCATGTTGGATCGTATGATCAAATTGTATATAGTCCCATGGTTATTGAGTTAAAGTTTAAACTCTCGAATGGTATTCAACATCTCCCATTTTGTCCTAATCAAACATGCCACTGATGCATGTGATATACGGCTGATGGCATCTGCCACCTTGTTCACCTTGACAGGATGATAACGAAGTGCGAACTCATAATCTTCCAGATATTCCATCCATCTGCATTGCCTCAAGTTGAGCTCTTTCTGATCAAACAGGTGCTTCAAGATGTCTAATTAAATAGACATTGCATGGCCGTGTGTGACATTACCAAAGTGGGAAGGTCAGCCATTTCCAATTAAGATACAAGGAAGGGGCGAACGGCATTGCTATCTTAGCATTGGCCAATTGGAAGCTTATAAAAGAGGGAAGCAAAGAGGAAGAGCAATTGCTATCTTGGTACCTTCTATATTGACCGATTGGAATTGCATAAAAAGAGAGAAGGACAAGGGCACACGGTTTACACCCATCATAGCCGAATTTATTTCTCCTCTCCATCTCAATTCACATTCACGGCAAGAACAAGAGAAAGAAAGAGCAGCCAGCAAAGGGAAAAAGAATCAAGAAGAAAGGAGAAAAATTGGAAGAGCAAGAATCAGATTTGGAGCAGGCTAGTATATTTGATAAATTTGTTTTGAAATAAAAGAACCATAGGGTTCGGCCATAACCCCATGGAAGAAGATTGGGAGATGGTTGATGATTTTAATAGAATGATGAACCATCACCATGGCCGAACCCCATAGAAAGACTATGGTAATGTAGTTAAAGTTTGAAAAATGGAAACCATGGAAAGACATGGTTTGATTTATGGGTTCAAAACCATGAGGAATATTAGGTATTTTAATGGTATATGAAGATAAAAATCATAGGTGTGGATTCATGATTTTAAAAGGTTTAATTGGATGCATGGTTGATGGTTTTTGGATACATGGAAAAATATGGAGGAGTTTTGATAATTTTAATGGAGTTTTGAATGATAAAAACCATAGGGTTCGGCCATGGTTTTTGGCCGAACCCCATGGAGTTGTGATGGTGTTATTATTGAATTTTTAATGGACTCAAAGTAAATGGAAGAAGATCATGAATCATAGGGTTCGGCCATGGTGTATGGCCGAACCCCATGGAGATGGCTACTAATTTAGGAAACTATCTAATTATGGAAGGAGGTTGCCAAATTAGAAAACATTTATTTATGGAAGTTGGTTTATTTGGAAAGTTTCTATTTTTGGAAGGTGAAGACTAAATTAGAAAGTTTTAATTTAGGAACTTTCTAGTTATGGAATTTTAATTTGGAAACCTTCTAAAAAAGAAAGAGGAGATTAAAATGGGAAGGCTTCTATTTATGGAAGGAGGTTGATAAATTTAGAAAGTTTTTATTTAGGGACTTTCTACGTATGGAAGTTGGATATGGAATTTAGAAAGTTTCTAAATATGGACTTTTCTAAATATGGACTTGTTAATTATGGGTTTGTTAATAATGGAAGATGATGAAAATGGAAATTTAGACCTCATAGGGTTCGGCCATGGTGCTTGCCCAAACCCCATGAACAAATTTTATGAGTTTGGGTTTATGTGTTAATGAATAGAAAGTTGGAAAGAATTAGGCTAATGGCAATTTCGAAAATAGGGTTTAGAATGAAGGACCATGGGTTCGGCCATGGTGTATGGCCGAACCACATGGGGAATGATTTATGATTTTTAATGTTTGAAAGGATTTGATGAAGGTAATGGCAAAGTTGTAATTACATGCCATGGTGCATGGCCGAACCACATGAGGTTTATTTTATGGACTTGATTGGTTAAAAAATTTATATAGGGTCTAATTATGGTAGATTTAAATGAATGAGGGAATCAATGGCAATCTTGTAAATATGTGAAAATATTGGACATACAGTTCGGCCAGTGTATGGCCAAACCCCATGAATTATTGTAGGGATTATTTTGGAACCTAAGCAAGGAAAATGGCTATGGTTATGTACTATGGCATTATTGTAATTAACAGAATTAATGGACCATGGGTTCGGCCATGATGTATGGCCGAACCCCATGGGGTTTTGTTTATGGACTTAGAACATTGAAAATCAAGTGGGACTTGGTTATGATTAATTGTTATATTATAAGGTAACGGGACCTCACAAGGTATTTACAATCGTGAGCGGTTACCGGACGAAACATGCAAGGACACGTAACGGTCTTTGGTAGGATTCCACCTCTTTGAAACGATGGGTTTATGTACATTTGTTTTATCTTAGTTTTGATGAAATTACGTTGCAAATGATATGTTTTTAAATTGAATTTTAAATGCTATGTTTATTTGTATAAATAGAATGTGTTGGATATGTTTCGAAAGGTGATTTAAAATGCTATGTTTATGTTATAAAAGAGCATATGTTTCATTGGCATCTCATGGATGGCATGGGGTGGAGGATTTGTAACCGGAGGGGCCACACTCCGTCGGAGCATCCGAAAAACCTATGTGGGGTACCTTGATGTGTTTTTCCATCAGGAAGAAACCGGAGGGTCCGCACTCCGTCGGGGCGTCCGAAAGACCTATGTGGTGGGTACTTTTATGTACATGTGATGGGTGGGACTATTGCATTTGTCATCATTGCATGGCATGGTTTTATATGGTTTTGGATATTATGTTATAATATATGTTTTGTACTAACCATGTGTTAGCCGTAACTGGAATACCTACTGGGCGCGTTGTTCAAACGCCCTACTTCTACCCTAGTTGATGATACAAGAAAACAGGGGAACGATAAACGCAAGGAGGGCCAGGCATAGGAGCTTGGAAGACTTATTTTATATGTTTTGAATAAAGTTACTTATGGACATGCATTTGAGTAACTAGTTTCCAGGAATGTAATAACTTAGATGGTCGGATGTTTATTTGGATGATTATGACATTTTAATTATGGTTAAGGACTTGACATACTTTGCTATCTGAATGGAATAGAACTTGGTTCTATTATTATTCCGCATGTTATGATTCCGTAGTTATGATGTTTATTCCGCAAGTTGATATTATTATATGTGAACCATTTTCGTGGACTTAGTCCATGCACACATAGGATTGGCCAGTTAAGGGTCGGACTTTGGAAGTTAGGACTTAGCTCTCGTCGTGACCTCCCACGCTCTATCACTCTACTCTGTTATTAAAAAAAAAAAATAGACTCTGAATTTACGGGAAGAAGCGAGTGAAAAAGGGTGAGGTGTTACAGTTGGTATCAGAGCGAACCCGAAACATTGAATCTTCCGGGGTAAATTAATCCGGTCTCCGTGCATTAATTTACTTCGTTAGACTTAGAAGGATGATAGCAAAGGAAGTACAGAAAATAATCGGATTATCAAACATAGCAACATAAGATGTATTTCCCCAGAAACAAAACAAAATCAAGAGTGCTTATTTGGAAATTTTCCCCAAAAGTAGGAAATACAAATTTTATGATGCAAACTAAGTCTTGATATGTTTCAATGGCTTAGGGAAAAATGGCCCCAAGGGGAAGGCCAAGGAAAAATACCCGACAAAACCCAAAGGGGGGTGAAGAGGAGGAACGACAATCTCATCATGAGGAGGATCGACAATCTCATGATGAAGAGGAAGAACTTTAATCCCACCAAGGGGAGGAGCAACAAAGCAGCATGAACATACCGGTGGTACCTCCTGAATTGCAAAATTTGGTTCAAGCGGTGGTCACTTCAATGCTCCAACAACACTTGAACGAGAATGGAACCACCAACGGGACCAATGACAGGAGCATGGTCAAGGACTTCCAGCAACAGTACCCTCCTTACTTCAAGGGAAGAGAAGGGGCTTATCGGAGCGGAAAACTGGCTGAAGAAGATTTCACAGATTCTGACTTTATTGAATATCATGCCTTTATTGAAGATTTCACAAGAAGAAACCGGAGGGTCCGCACTCCGTCGGGGCGTCCGAAAGACCTATGTGGTGGGTACTTTTATGTACATGTGATGGGTGGGACTCATTGCATTTGTCATCATTGCATGGCATGGTTTTATATGGTTTTGGATATTATGTTATAATATATGTTTTGTACTAACCATGTGTTAGCCGTAACTGGAATACCTACTGGGCGCATTGTTCAAACGCCCTACTTCTACCCTAGTTGATGATACAGGAAAACAGGGGAACGATAAACGCAAGGAGGGCCAGGCATAGGAGCTTGGAAGACTTATTTTATATGTTTTGAATAAAGTTACTTATGGACATGTATTTGAGTAACTTAGTTTCCGGGAATGTAATAACTTAGATGGTTGGATGTTTATTTGGATGATTATGACATTTTAATTATGGTTAAGGACTTGACGTACTTTGCTATCTGAATGGAATAGAACTTGGTGCTATTATTATTCCGCATGTTATGATTCCTTTGTTATGATGTTTATTCTGCAAGTTGATATTATTATGTGTGAACCATTTTCGTGGACTTAGTCCATGCACACATAGGATTGGCCAGTTAAGGGTCGAACCTTGGAAGTTCAGACTTAGTTCGCATCGTGACGTCCCGCGCTCTATCACTCTACTCTGTTATAAAAAAAAAATAGACTCTGAATTTACAGGAAGAAGCGAGTGAAAAAGGGTGGGGATGTAACACCCGCTCCTTTTCACCGAAATCAGAGTCTATTTTTTTTTTTTGTAAATATAAAGAGTGACAATGGGCGCGGGATGTCACGACGCGAGTTAAGTCCGAGCTTCTAAAGCCTGGCCCTTAACTAGCCGACCCTACGTGTGCGTGGAACTAAGCCCACTAAGGACGGTCCACACGTAGAAGTAAGCTTGCGGAATATTAAACTAAGTGCAGAATTATAATAGAGACTATCCTACAAATTTTAGATAGCAGGGAAGTGACATTCATTTAATTACTAAAATACTTCAAAATCATAATGTCCAAAATAAAATCCAAACCATAGCAAGTAATCTAATCTAAATTATTACAGTCCGACGAACTACATTACACAAATTACATTTCCAAAATAAATCTTAAATAAACTAAGTAGCTCACTTCTCCAAGCTCCTAAACTTGGCTCCCGTCTCGTCCTTCGTTTCCGCCATCTCCTGCGTCATCAGCTACGGTAGAAGTAGGGCGTTAGACAACGGGCCCAGTAGGACTCCGAGTAGGGCTAACACATGGATTAGTGATAATAATGCATATAGGGAATAATATCAAACAAATCATGAAATCAATGTCATGCCATGGGTGCCTATGTCATAAGTCCCACCCATTATCCTTAACATTGTACAATGTCCTTTTTCCAATCATATATAAAATCCCCCTTGATGGAAAAACCTCATCAAGATATCCCCATGTTTGCTTCTCGGTCGCCCCGATGGAGCATGGACTCCGGTTATATCTCAACACATCAAGATATCCCCATGTTTGCTTCTCGGTCTCCCCGACGGAGCATGGACTCCGGTTATATCTCAACAAAATCAAGATATCCCCATGTTTGCTTCTCGGTCGCCCCGACGGAGCATGGACTCCGATTATAGCACCTCAGGCTATCCCCATGTTTGCTTCTCGGTCGCCCCGACGGAGCATGGAGTCTGGTTTCATTATTTTCCGGCCCATGCCATGCATGAGATGTAAATAGCCTAATCTTCCGTAGAAGACCTTGCATCATCACCAAAATCGAAGAAATTGTCAGGGCAAGTGGTCGACGTGTGCCCCAACACTCCACAAGTCAGATAGGGTATTATTCCTGGTCCCCCAATGTATGGACAGTTAGTCCTCTCCTTTCCGTGCTCGTGAAGTCCACAAACAGGGCAAATAACATCAATAGGGTGGGGGCAATAAGTATAGTTGTACCCCTCCTGATTGCATAATTCGCACATATAGTCGGTCCACTCATCCAAAGTTGGAGTAGCCGGAGTATACTCGGGTGAGCCTATCTCCCCTACGGATTCTACTAAATTTGGGACATCTTCATTGTCCTCTTCGGGTACAAAGACTGAATTACCCCCAACATTGTACTCGGGTGATTCTACTTCCATGTCCTGACTGTTTTCAACTTCATTGATGAAGTTTGGCATGCTGGAATCATCGGACGAAGAAACCAGATCTATCAGACAGCTAGGTGTCCCTCTGTCCCACAACTCTGTATACTTTGTGTTGTCTGACATATCTGTATCACAATAACCGAAGTATGTCAATGCCAATATCAGTTCTAATCAAGCTAAATCTTTGTTTGGGGAATTTCTCTATGTATCACATAATGTCTCTTGTTTGGGAAAATTACCAATTAATCATCTTGTGTTTCTTGTCCTTGGGGAAAAATTTCCAAATAAACACTCTTTGATTTTTCTTTGTTTCCGGGGAATATATCCTATTTTGCTATGTTGGATAATTCCGATTAATTTGACTGTACTTCCTTTGCTATCATCCATCTTAGTCTAACGAAGTAAATTAATGCACGAGACCCGGATTAATTTACTCCGAAAGATTCAATTTTTGGGTTCGCTCTGATACCAACTGTAACGCCCCGCCCTTTTTCACTCGCTCTCTTCCCATAAATCAGAGTCTATTTTTTTTTTTTTTAAACGAAGAGTGATAGAGAGCGGGACGTCACGACGCGAGCTAAGTCCGAACTTCTAAAGTCCAACCCTTAACTGGCCAACCCTATGTGTGCATGGACTCAGTCCATGAAAAGCGGTTCACACATAACAATATCAATATGCGGAATAACATCATATCTGCGGAATTATATCATAACATGCGGAATCATAATAGAACCAAGTTCTATTCCATTCAAATAGCAAAGTACGTCAATTCTTGATCATCATTATCATATCATAATTATTCATTAAAATTTCCAACCATAACTTCATCTATGTTATTACATTCCCGAAAACTAGTTACTCAAATACATGTCCATAAGTAACTTTATTCAAAACATATAAAATAAATTATCCAAGCTCCTACGCTTGGCCCTCCTTGCATTCATCGCTCCCCTTGTTTCCTGTATCATCAACTAGGGTAGAAGTAGGGCGCTAGAACAATGCGCCCAGTAGGTATTCCACTTACGGCTAACACATGGTTAATACAAAACATATATAATAACGTAATGTCAAAAACCATATAAAACCATGCCATGCAATGATGACAAATGCAATGAATCCCACCCATCACATGTACATAAAAGTACCCACCACATAGGTCTTTCGGACGCTCCGACGGAGTGTTGACCCTCCAGTTTCTTCCTGATGGAAAACCACATCAAGGTACCCCACATAGGTTTTTTCGGACTCCCCGACAGAGTGTGGACCCTCCGGTTACAAAACTTTCACCCCATGCCATGCATGAGATGCCAATGAAACACATGCTATTTTATAACATAATCATAGCATTTAAAAAATCATATTTAAAACACATGCTCTTTCCTCATATAGGCATACATTTAAAATCATCATTTGGAACATATTCTTTGCAGCATAAATTCATCAAAAAGAAGATAAACGCAATGTACATAAACCATGGTTTCAAAGAAGTGGAATCCTACCAAAGACCGCTACGTGTCCTTGCGTCTTTCGTCCGGTAACCGCTCACGATCGTAAACACCTTGTGAGGTCCCGTTACCTTATAATATACAATTAATCAAAAACCAAGTCCCACTTGATTTAAAATATTTAAAGTCCATAAACCAATCCCCATGGTTTATCATTTTCAGTCGATATTACCAAATTGCCATTGATCTAATCTTTAATTAACAATTCATTCATTTAATCCAACAAGTCCATAAAAGAAACCTCATGGGGTTCGGCCATACACCATGGCCGAACCCATGATCCTCCATTTTGGCATGTATTTACAACTTTGCCATTGCCTTCAATCACCTCATGTTTATATTCCAAACATAGGTCCTTTCATTCATTTAATCATGCATAACACTTAGTCCATACATGATCCATAAATTTGGTCCATGGGGTTCGGCCAAACACCATGGCCGAACCCTATGTCCATTAATTTCACCTATTAACAATTTTGCCATCACCTTCATCACCTTAGGTTTAGGTCTCTCCATTAATGCAATCACCATATTAAGTCCATAAAATCCATTCAACTTGATTCATGGGGTTCGGCCAAGCACCATGGCCGAACCCTATGATGTCTAAGTCCCAATTATTTTCATTGCAATCATTATTAGAAAATCCATAAATCAAGGTTCCAAATTTATCATCAATCCTTCCATAATTAGAAGGTTTCCAACTTTATCATCCACTTTCCATAATTAGAAACCTTCTATTTAATCTCCACCTTCCATAATTAAATCATAATTCAAGGTTCCTTCCATATTTAGCATAATTTCCCATTTAATAACTATTCTCCATTTTAATCAATTACATACATGAAAAATTCCATTACAACTCCAATACAACTCCATGGGGTTCGGCCATGCACCATGGCCGAACCCTATGGTTCAGAATGTTCTCCTTTCTAAAATTAATAAACATTCATCTTCCTTTCAATTAATCACCATATTAAATCCATCTATATCTTCCCATGGTCTCCATTCAAAATTAAAACATAATTGACCTTTCCATGGGGTTTGGCCATGCCACATGGCCGAACCCTATGGTTCATCTTATTCCATGGTCTTCATCCCTTAAAATTTCCATAAATTATAAGCAACAACCTTCCATGGGGTTCCGCCCTTCATCATGGCCGAACCCTATGATTTATCAACCTCTTCTTAAACCATTTTCAATCCCTTTTAAAACATGCATAATTAGTCCATGGTTTTCAACCCAAAAACCCATTATTTAAACCATGTCTTTCCATGGTTTTCATCCCTTAAAAACACATAATTTAAACCATGTCTTACCATTAAAACCTCATCATTCATCCCTCAATCTTCTTCCATTTAATCCTTTCAAAAATCATATGCCATTAACATCAAACTCCCATTTAAAAATTAGCCAATAACCTTCCATGGGGTTCGGCCATGCACTATGGCCGAACCCTATGGTTCTTTCTTTCCATTAAAATCATCACAATCATCTTCCAATTTTTCTTCCATGGGGTTCTGTAATACCCCAATTTCTCAATGAAGTGGAAAATTACCAAAATGCCCCTGAGTTGTTAAATTAATTATTTTGTGATGTTAAGTAAGGAAATAGTGGGGCCCATTGCTCAAAATAAAATCATATGAGCACATTATGAATGTTAAGTTTTATTGGTTGGGTAATTTTCATCATTTGGGTCAAAAATGGCTAAATGGGTCAAAGGGCCCAAATGGGGCCCATCGGGTCTTGCTGGGTTATTTGACCGTTTTGTGATTTTAAATTAAAAGGGGTTAAGCCTATTTGATTGGAAATCAAGTGGAGGAAAAATGGGTAGGCTTGATCCATATGTAAAAACCAATTGGAAATGATCAAAATACCATAAATGGGTCATGTTGTCAAAAACGGGTCAAGGAGCTAAAAGTGGACCCAGCGGGTCGAGTTGACTATTGTTGACCGTGTGAACCCTCAAGGGATCTCAAACACGAGTCAAATCAGTTGAGTGGGACTGAGGTGAGTTGGAATAAAATAAAAAGGTGAGTTAACTCATGTGCATTAAATGAAATGCATTAAATGTGATGAGTTGGGTTGGAATAAAAATACCTTGAGTTGGGTGAGTCAAAATGGAAACCCATGGGACTGTAAATCAGTGAGTTCAAGTGGGAATTGGAAGAGTTTTGCCCAGCTTTAACCACCCAAACAAGTCCCACACGTTGGGGACTTGTTGGGGTGATTTTCATGATGGCATTTAAATGGGAATACATGGGAATTGGATGAAATGCATGGGAGTGCCAAAGGGTGTGTTGGAAGTGCCAAGGGGTGCCTTGGATGGCACCCAATGCTCACCGTTTTGAGCAAGAAGTTATGAGGAATTGAGAGTTTTTTTTTGGGGGCTGAAAAACAAAAGGAGTGATCACCCTCACTTGGCCGAATTCCACATTGCAAAAGCATTAGAATTCCATCTCCTTTCCCTCTCTCAAGAACACCTCCTTGGCCGAATTTTATCTTGGTGATTTCACCATTGGTTCATGCTTCTAATCAGCTGAGACAAAGGAAGAAAGAAGGAAGGAAACAAGAGGGAAGAAGGCAAGGAGCAAAGGCATAAGAAAAGCTTGGAATTTGGTAAGAATTCCTTACAATGTTATTTAATAAGTTAGATTAAGTGGAACATGAATTGGCCATGGAATGGCTGATTTTATCAAGGACCTAAGCCTTGGTTAAAGGTTGTCTTAAGTGGTAAACAAATCACATTGGGTTCGGCCAGTTTGGATGGCCGAACCCCATGACATTTGCTTGGGTATTTTGATGGTTTTTGGAGGCTAAAAACCATGCAAAAATGATGAACAATTGTATGTGTTTAGATGCAAGATAAAGGATTTTAAATCTTGGATTTGGATGGCATAATTCAGCCTTGGAATAGCCAAATGCATCAAGAGTCTAAACCATGGAAGAAGGTGTCAAAAGAAATGAAAAGAGTTGGTTAATGGTTATGGTTTTTGAAATTTAAAACCATCCATTTGGGGACTGTTTTTACTTATTTTATTAAGATTTAAAATACATGCTTAAAGAGGGTTAAAACATGGGTTTGGATGTCAGAAAAGGCTGAAGATATGTGGTCTAATCAGTGGAGTAAAATTGGAGAAGATGGACCATGGGATCGGCCATCTTGGATGGCCGAATCCCATGATATCATGTTGAAATCTTGATGATTTTTGTAGGATAAAACCATGCAAATGTTTTACTGTTTTGGATGATTAGATTAGACATAAGATGACATGTTTAAGTGGTTCAAACCAAAGGCCATAGGGTTCAGCCAATGAGCATGGCCGAACCCCATGCAATGGTGTGATCATTTTGTGGTTAATGATGATGGTTTTGAGAGATAAAAACCATACATTATCATGGAGTTTTTATGTGATTTACATGAAGATTATGTACTGATTTTGGTTGGCCAATATATGGCTGAACCATGGTAATGTTATGGTTAAGTTACTGATCTAAAACAGTAGATTAAAACTGGAAAAATGGACCATGGGGATTGGCCATCTTGGATGGCCGAATCCCATGAGGTATGATGGTTATTTGGACAAAATAATTAGATGGTTTTGAGAGGTTAAAGTGCAGCAATGATGTGCTGATTTTATATGAATAAGTGACACCAAAAATATGTATGAAAGACCAAAACATGGACTTAGGGTTCGGCCACCTTGGATGGCCGAACCCCATGTAAGTCTTTCATGTGTTTGGTGAGTTAAAAACCATATGAAGATATGGTGTTTTTATGGTAATAAATGGATTAATATGTTACTGTTTTGGTGGGTTAATATGCGGCTGAACCATGTTTAATTCATGGTTGAGTTAGCATGATTAGACCCTGAGTGATCATGGTGTTGGTTGGATCAAGTGAACCCCATGGGGCTGTTTTGAAATAAATGGGCTGTTTTGAATGGGAACTTATGGTTGTTTTAATTAAGGAGACATACATGATAATTATGGACTATGTAATCAACCATTGATGATGATGGAAAGTGGGATAAAAACCCATAGGATGTGGTTCGGCCAAGTAGTATGGCCGAACCCAATCAATGATTATTTGATAAGTTTGGAGATTAAAGTTGACGAATGAAGAACCCCACAAGATGTTTGGGTCTTATATGTGAATGGATAGTTAAATATTAGAATGATTTACTTATTGTTACATCACAAGGTGACGAGAGTTGAAGGAAGTGCGAGTCGTGACCGAGTGAAGCTCAAAAAGGAACGGACACTTAATCAAAGTTTAAGTAGGTTTCCTACCTACTTGTAACCACAGTTTTTACCCAATATTTCTTATGATACTCTTGTTTTAACATATGTGTTTCAAATGATATATTATGCATTAACAAATGGCATACAGGCATTGGCATCTCATGCATAGTCATGGGATAATGAATGAAGTTCTACAGTGATGGATACGATGGTACATGATGGGGGTTGCTCATTACATGTACATCGCTTATAGAAGAGATGAAGGTGTGTTGTAATTTACCTTGTCGGTGCGAGGCACGTCAAGTGATGGCTATGAAAGTACATGATGGGGGATGCTCATTGCATGTGCATATTTCATAGCATTGTTTTACCTGTTTTGATGATCATGTAATATGATATGTATATGCATGTTTTATATGCTAACATGTGGTAGCCCTGATTCGGGAACCTACTGGGCGCGTTGATCTAACGCCCTAATTCTATCCTCAGAGGAGATTGCAGGTACAAGCAAGGGGAAAGGGAAGGTCATTGACCAAGAGGGGAGCTGAGCCTAAGTGCTTAAATAATGGATTTGGATTACGTTTTATTACTGTCATTTGAATACTATTGTTGGACATGTAATAATTCGTTATTTGCTATGGTTTGTTTAGGATCATAACTTGTGGATGGTTGATTTATGTTATTTAATATTTAAGAATATTACTTGCTATCTCGTCTTTTTATTCCGCATGTTGATGTTAGTTCCATGTGTGAATCACTATCATGGTCTATTCCATGTACACATGGGTGGCCAGTTAAGGTTCAGACTTGGGTAGTCTGAACTTAACTCGCGTCGTGACGCCGCCCGCTCTCTTCCGTTGTTTATATAAAAAAAAAAAAAATTAGACTCTGAAACTCTCGGAAAGGGCGGGGCGTTACAGTTGGTATCAGAGCGAAACGGGAAGTTGAATCATCGAAGTAAGATTAAGACGGTTTCATGTCTCACTGACGGATAAGAATCCCAACTGACCGACTTTTCGGAGTCCGCTGCCTGGGGGCCGGATTAATTTACTTCGAGTGACTCGGACTGAACAATCAATCTGAGAACGACAATGAATGATAGCAAAGTAAAGTACAATCATCATAATTGGACAAATCATACGTAGCAAGGTAGGATGAACTCCCCTGAAATCCCCACACTGAGAAACAAACATTAGGAAATTAGAGATTTCCCCAGAAATAAAAAGAAAACAAAGAATGTTGATTTGGTAATCTTCCTAAACAAAGTACATGATATTTTGCATGATCAAAATTCCTTGGAAACCAAGAGTGGTTTATTTAGAATTATTGATGAATATGTTTGTGTTTGAAATGATGTGGCACAGATATGTCAAGCAACGAAGAATACACTGAGTTACGGGATAAAGGGACACCAAGTTGTCCGGTAGACTTGGTGTCAACTTCCGACAGTATCAGTATGGAAGTTAATGTGGACCTTCAGGAGGGACCTCCTGAAGAAGCTGATGTGGACTTAGCGCCTCTTCCAGAGGATCTGATGGATGACATTCCTGAAATGGTGGAACCTCCTGAGGAAGAAGAGGAGGAGGATCTGGGATTTTTCTTTTATGAGGATCCAATGGAAGACTTTCCTATAATACTGGAATCGGCGGGGGAAGTAGATCCCTATGATACCTGTGAGTTGTGTAATCAGGACGACCACAACAGGTTGTATTGCCCTCATCCATTGGGAGTTGTATGTCCGGTTTGTGGACTACACGGGCATGGAGAGACGAGGACTAATTGTCCTTGTATTGGAGGACCTGGAATAATCCCCTGCACAACATGTGAAGTATTGGGGCACACGGCGATGACGTGTCCTGATAACCGATTCAAGTTCGCTTTTGATGCGGAGTCTTCTACGGAAGACTAGGATAGGAAGTAATAGTAGGGGTATTAAAAAGAGGGTTATTGTTGTAAGGGGGTATATTTTGTTATACATAGGGTTTGTTTCACCCTACCCACCTTTGTACAAAGATGCAATTTGAATTTATATAAATATGTGATTTCATGTTTTTATGAGGATTCATGGCATGTGTTGTATATTATTAATGGAAACTAAGTCTATGATGTTTCCATGAATTAGGACTAAATGGCACCACAGAAAAAGGTGGTAAAAGATCTGAAGGGAAAAGAGAAAGTTTTACCGATCGGACTAGGTGAGGGGGTGTCAAAGAGAAGGACTCGTCAGGACGATAAAAAGAAGGATGATGTGCTCATTATCCCACCACAAGGGAAGGTGGTATCCCGACGCAAGAAGGCGTCATCGGAACCTGATAGAGAGCAATCCGTTCATGACGAAGAGAGGTCTATACATGAACAACCTCACAGTGAGGAAGAATCTCACCACTCTCGGCGGGAAGAAGAAGGGAGTGACCCTACGAATCAACAGGACGACGAGGAGGAATATGACTCGTCGTATCGACGCGAGGAGGAGGAGAATAGTAATATGACTGTACCCTTTGTACCTCCTGAACTGCACAGCTTGGTGCAAGCCGTGGTTACATCTGTCCTCCAACAACATTTGAACGGAGGGGGAAACATGAGCGAAAATAATGACCGAAATATGGTCAGAGATTTTCAGCACCAGCGCCCACCTTACTTCAAGGGCAGAGAAGGGCCTATTGCGGCCGAGAATTGGTTGGAGAAGATTTCGCATATATTGACTCTTTTGAACATCAAGAGTCATGCCCATAAAATATTATTGGCCACGTCACAGCTGGTGGATGACGCTGCCAAATGGTGGAAGGTGGTGGAGAAACAACAGGCACATGTGCCAAGAAGAGAAAGAGTTGCTATGACCTGGGAGCAATTCTCCGCGACATTTCTAGAGCGCTACTTTCCAGAGGAAGAAAGAGAACGTCAAATTCAGGCCTTTATGACGTTAGTACAAGGTTCAATGACGGTGGCTGAGTATCACCAAGAATTCCTCAGCCTGTCAATCTATGCATACTATATTGTGGACACAGAATATCGAAAGGCTCGCAAGTTCGAGCGTGGGTTACGGCCAAACATTAGGGCCAAGGTAACTGTGTTCAAAGCAGCCACGCTGGCGGAAGTGGTCAGCAGGGCCACCATTGTGGAACAAGAGATGGCGGAATTTGCCAGAGTGGACAACCGCCGAGCTCCGAGTGGGAGAGGTGGGTATCAACCCAACAAAAAGTTCAGACCGAATTTCAGCAGACCCTCACCGTCTGTTGGATCAAGTGGGGGCTTTCGCCCCAACCAGCCCACTCAATCTGTTGCGGTCACTCAAGCATCCCGAGGAGTGAATACTTGCTTCCACTGTGATCAACCTGGTCACTACAAAAAGGATTGCCCAAAGCTCAACAGGCTGTCTAACTCAAGAGGATCATTTCGTCCGCCAGCTAGACCGGCATACTCCAGAGGAGGCAGAATGCAGGGCCGGGGAGGTCGAAGGTCTAACCCTGCTGGAGCAGGAAGATTATTCACTCTAACTTCTCCAGAGGAAGAGGAGGAGGATCATCCTGTGATACAAGGTATGGCGGTAGTGAGTAGCTCATATGCATATGCACTATTTGATTCCGGAGCGTCACACTCCTTTATAGCTGCATCGTTTATTACTGCTACTGGTACATTAGTGCAAAGATTAGCCACAGAACTTACTATTGTATCCCCTGTCGGAGATTCGGCATTGGGACTTATTTGTACTGCGGTTAACACCGAATTAGCTGGACTCAGATTTGAGTTCAATTATTTAGTGCTGGACATGTCGGAATATGATATTATATTCGGAATGGATTGGTTGGCAAAGTTTCATGCCAACATCGACTGTTATGGTCGAAGAGTGACATTTAAGTCACCCGAGGGCAAGCAATATGTAGTTCGTGCAGATAAACAAAGTGGATTACAGGAAGGGTTAAATCACGTGGTATTGAATAATATCACCATAAACAAAGCTCCAGTTACTGAACTTCCGAAAATTGTACAAGAATTTGGGGATGTGTTTCCAAAGGAACTCCCTGGTTTACCACCTATGAGGGAGATTAACTTCGAGATCAGACTGTACCCTGGCACAACACCAGTGTCGTTACCACACTATCGGATGGCACCAGCAGAGATGTCAGAACTAAAGAAGCAGATTGATGAACTGCTTAGGCTGGGTTGCATCCGGAACAGTACATCATCGTGGGGAGCACCAGTGTTATTTGTGAAGAAGAAGGATGGCTCACTTCGGATGTGCGTGGACTACCGAAAGCTGAATCAGCTAACAGTCCGGAACAAGTACCCTCTACCCAGGATCGATGATTTATTCGATCAATTGAGGGGTTCAAGCCATTTTTCAAAGATCGATTTGATGTCTGGTTATCATCAAATTCGAGTTAGGGAGGAAGATATAGAAAAGACAGCTTTTCGGACGCGGTATGGACTGTTTGAGTTCGTGGTCATGCCATTTGGACTCACAAATGCGCCGGCTGTGTTCATGGATTTAATGAACAGAATCTTCCGTCCCTATCTGGATCAGTTTGTAATTGTATTCATTGATGATATCCTGATCTATTCTAAGAGTCAGGAGGAACACGCAGAGCATCTACGTATAGTTTTGAATATTTTGAGGCAGAATAAACTGTATGCCAAGGCCAGTAAGTGTGAATTCTGGTTATCCGAGGTCAATTTCTTGGGACATGTCATAACCGAAAACGGTATAGCCGTGGATCCAACAAAGGTGGCGGCAGTAAGTGAATGGAAAGCGCCAAAGAATGTAACCGAGATCCGCAGTTTCTTAGGGCTGGCGGGTTATTATCGAAAATTTATCATGGACTTTTCCAAGATAGCGTCTCCATTGACTCGACTCACTCAGAAAGGAGTCAAGTATGAGTGGTCAGATCTGTGCAATCAAAGATTTGAAGAGCTAAAAGACAGACTTACAACCGCTCCTATTTTGATTTTGCCGGAAAAGGGCAAGGGTTATGAAGTAGAATGCGACGCTTCGAGAGAAGGACTGGGGTGTGTCCTCAGTCAAAATCATCGTGTGGTGGCTTATGGTTCAAGACAACTAAAAATACATGAACGCCTCTATCCTACGCATGATCTTGAACTAGCCGCAGTGGTCTTCGCTCTCAAAAGCTGGAGACATTATCTTTATGGCGAGAAGTTTGAAGTGTATTCTGATCATAAGAGTTTGAAATATTTATTTGATCAGAAGGAGCTTAATCTAAGGCAGCGCAGATGGATGGAGTATCTGGCGGATTATGAGTTCGAACTTCGATACCATCCAGGCAAGGCAAACAAGGTGGCTGATGCTCTTAGCCGCATATCACATGCATCCATGGCATGTCTGATCAGAACCGAGTGGGAGATGTTGAATACCATTCGAGAGTTCAATCTATACATTACAAACCGTGGAGTTTTGCACAATTTAATCATACGGTCCAATATAGTCACCAAGATTGAACAAGAACAAAGAGCAGACCCGGAAGTGGAGGACATTTGGGCCAGGATGTCTACTGGCACCGTTGTACCGGAATGGGAACTACGACCAGGACAGGGTCTTGTATTCCGGGGAAGAACTTATGTGCCAAAGAGTTGCAGGAAAGAGCTAATGATTGAGGCACATCAATCCAAGTTCTCTATTCATCCGGGTAGCACCAAAATGTATCACGATCTAAAGAGGCATTATTGGTGGCATGGACTAAAAAGGGATGTGGCGGAATTCGTGGCACACTGTCTAACTTGTCAACAAGTTAAGACTAAACACCAAAAGCCACCAGGGTTGCTCAAACCCTTAGCCGTGCCAGAATGGAAATGGGAACATATTTCCATGGACTTTGTATCCGGGTTGCCGAGGTCTTCAAAGGGTAATGACGCCATTTGGGTCGTAGTCGACCGGCTGACCAAGTCTACACATTTCATTCCTATCAAGATGACGGATTCGTCTGAGACGTTGGGTCAGCGTTATATTAAAGAAATCATTCGACTACATGGTATTCCCCGAACGATAGTATCGGACAGAGATGGCCGTTTTACCGGCAGAGTATGGCAAAGCATGCAGACAGCCATGGGGACTGAGCTATTGACTAGCACCGCATTCCATCCACAGACTGATGGTCAGTCTGAAAGAACAATACAAACCTTGGAAGACATGCTGAGAGCGTGTATGTTAGATTTCAAAGGAGGATGGGAGGACCACTTACCATTGGTGGAGTTCTCCTATAATAACAGCTATCAGGCAAGCCTTCAAATGGCTCCTTATGAGGCTTTATATGGTAGACCGTGTAGGTCACCGGTATGTTGGACAGAGGCAGGTGAGCCTGCATTGATCGGACCGGAACTAGTCGCAGAAACTACTGCACAAATTAAGTTGATACGTCAACACTTGTTGACTGCACAGAGTCGGCAGAAGAGCTATGCTGATAAAAGGAGACGGTTTCTGGAATTTGAAGTGGGAGACTTGGTGTTTCTAAAAGTCTCACCACGAAAGGGACATATGAGGTTTGGTAAGAAAGGAAAACTGTCGCCAAGATATGTGGGACCGTTTTCCATCATAAGAAGGATGGGGGATGTAGCTTACCAATTAGCACTTCCGTCGCAATTAGCAGCTCTACACGATGTGTTCCACGTGTCGATGCTAAGGAAATACAATCCGGATCCGTCCCATGTGTTAAATGTTCAAGATATTGAAGTACAAAGCGACGTGACGTACGTCGAGAAGCCGGTCAGGATAGTGGAGACCGAACAAAGGGTGTTGCGAAACAGAGCGATTCAGTTCGTAAAAGTGGTATGGGACCGTCATGGTGATGAAGAGGCCACATGGGAACTTGAATCGGAGATGAGAACAGCTCACCCCGAATTGTTTGTGTAATTTAATTTGAGAACCCTACTTCACTCGATTTTCGGGACGAAAATTTTAAAAAGAGGGTTATATTGTAATACCCCAATTTCTCAATGAAGTGGAAAATTACCAAAATGCCCCTGAGTTGTTAAATTAATTATTTTGTGATGTTAAGTAAGGAAATAGTGGGGCCCATTGCTCAAAATAAAATCATATGAGCACATTATGAATGTTAAGTTTTATTGGTTGGGTAATTTTCATCATTTGGGTCAAAAATGGCTAAATGGGTCAAAGGGCCCAAATGGGGCCCATCGGGTCTTGCTGGGTTATTTGACCGTTTTGTGATTTTAAATTAAAAGGGGTTAAGCCTATTTGATTGGAAATCAAGTGGAGGAAAAATGGGTAGGCTTGATCCATATGTAAAAACCAATTGGAAATGATCAAAATACCATAAATGGGTCATGTTGTCAAAAACGGGTCAAGGAGCTAAAAGTGGACCCAGCGGGTCGAGTTGACTATTGTTGACCGTGTGAACCCTCAAGGGATCTCAAACACGAGTCAAATCAGTTGAGTGGGACTGAGGTGAGTTGGAATAAAATAAAAAGGTGAGTTAACTCATGTGCATTAAATGAAATGCATTAAATGTGATGAGTTGGGTTGGAATAAAAATACCTTGAGTTGGGTGAGTCAAAATGGAAACCCATGGGACTGTAAATCAGTGAGTTCAAGTGGGAATTGGAAGAGTTTTGCCCAGCTTTAACCACCCAAACAAGTCCCACACGTTGGGGACTTGTTGGGGTGATTTTCATGATGGCATTTAAATGGGAATACATGGGAATTGGATGAAATGCATGGGAGTGCCAAAGGGTGTGTTGGAAGTGCCAAGGGGTGCCTTGGATGGCACCCAATGCTCACCGTTTTGAGCAAGAAGTTATGAGGAATTGAGAGGTTTTTTTGGGGGCTGAAAAACAAAAGGAGTGATCACCCTCACTTGGCCGAATTCCACATTGCAAAAGCATTAGAATTCCATCTCCTTTCCCTCTCTCAAGAACACCTCCTTGGCCGAATTTTATCTTGGTGATTTCACCATTGGTTCATGCTTCTAATCAGCTGAGACAAAGGAAGAAAGAAGGAAGGAAACAAGAGGGAAGAAGGCAAGGAGCAAAGGCATAAGAAAAGCTTGGAATTTGGTAAGAATTCCTTACAATGTTATTTAATAAGTTAGATTAAGTGGAACATGAATTGGCCATGGAATGGCTGATTTTATCAAGGACCTAAGCCTTGGTTAAAGGTTGTCTTAAGTGGTAAACAAATCACATTGGGTTCGGCCAGTTTGGATGGCCGAACCCCATGACATTTGCTTGGGTATTTTGATGGTTTTTGGAGGCTAAAAACCATGCAAAAATGATGAACAATTGTATGTGTTTAGATGCAAGATAAAGGATTTTAAATCTTGGATTTGGATGGCATAATTCAGCCTTGGAATAGCCAAATGCATCAAGAGTCTAAACCATGGAAGAAGGTGTCAAAAGAAATGAAAAGAGTTGGTTAATGGTTATGGTTTTTGAAATTTAAAACCATCCATTTGGGGACTGTTTTTACTTATTTTATTAAGATTTAAAATACATGCTTAAAGAGGGTTAAAACATGGGTTTGGATGTCAGAAAAGGCTGAAGATATGTGGTCTAATCAGTGGAGTAAAATTGGAGAAGATGGACCATGGGATCGGCCATCTTGGATGGCCGAATCCCATGATATCATGTTGAAATCTTGATGATTTTTGTAGGATAAAACCATGCAAATGTTTTACTGTTTTGGATGATTAGATTAGACATAAGATGACATGTTTAAGTGGTTCAAACCAAAGGCCATAGGGTTCAGCCAATGAGCATGGCCGAACCCCATGCAATGGTGTGATCATTTTGTGGTTAATGATGATGGTTTTGAGAGATAAAAACCATACATTATCATGGAGTTTTTATGTGATTTACATGAAGATTATGTACTGATTTTGGTTGGCCAATATATGGCTGAACCATGGTAATGTTATGGTTAAGTTACTGATCTAAAACAGTAGATTAAAACTGGAAAAATGGACCATGGGGATTGGCCATCTTGGATGGCCGAATCCCATGAGGTATGATGGTTATTTGGACAAAATAATTAGATGGTTTTGAGAGGTTAAAGTGCAGCAATGATGTGCTGATTTTATATGAATAAGTGACACCAAAAATATGTATGAAAGACCAAAACATGGACTTAGGGTTCGGCCACCTTGGATGGCCGAACCCCATGTAAGTCTTTCATGTGTTTGGTGAGTTAAAAACCATATGAAGATATGGTGTTTTTATGGTAATAAATGGATTAATATGTTACTGTTTTGGTGGGTTAATATGCGGCTGAACCATGTTTAATTCATGGTTGAGTTAGCATGATTAGACCCTGAGTGATCATGGTGTTGGTTGGATCAAGTGAACCCCATGGGGCTGTTTTGAAATAAATGGGCTGTTTTGAATGGGAACTTATGGTTGTTTTAATTAAGGAGACATACATGATAATTATGGACTATGTAATCAACCATTGATGATGATGGAAAGTGGGATAAAAACCCATAGGATGTGGTTCGGCCAAGTAGTATGGCCGAACCCAATCAATGATTATTTGATAAGTTTGGAGATTAAAGTTGACGAATGAAGAACCCCACAAGATGTTTGGGTCTTATATGTGAATGGATAGTTAAATATTAGAATGATTTACTTATTGTTACATCACAAGGTGACGAGAGTTGAAGGAAGTGCGAGTCGTGACCGAGTGAAGCTCAAAAAGGAACGGACACTTAATCAAAGTTTAAGTAGGTTTCCTACCTACTTGTAACCACAGTTTTTACCCAATATTTCTTATGATACTCTTGTTTTAACATATGTGTTTCAAATGATATATTATGCATTAACAAATGGCATACAGGCATTGGCATCTCATGCATAGTCATGGGATAATGAATGAAGTTCTACAGTGATGGATACGATGGTACATGATGGGGGTTGCTCATTACATGTACATCGCTTATAGAAGAGATGAAGGTGTGTTGTAATTTACCTTGTCGGTGCGAGGCACGTCAAGTGATGGCTATGAAAGTACATGATGGGGGATGCTCATTGCATGTGCATATTTCATAGCATTGTTTTACCTGTTTTGATGATCATGTAATATGATATGTATATGCATGTTTTATATGCTAACATGTGGTAGCCCTGATTCGGGAACCTACTGGGCGCGTTGATCTAACGCCCTAATTCTATCCTCAGAGGAGATTGCAGGTACAAGCAAGGGGAAAGGGAAGGTCATTGACCAAGAGGGGAGCTGAGCCTAAGTGCTTAAATAATGGATTTGGATTACGTTTTATTACTGTCATTTGAATACTATTGTTGGACATGTAATAATTCGTTATTTGCTATGGTTTGTTTAGGATCATAACTTGTGGATGGTTGATTTATGTTATTTAATATTTAAGAATATTACTTGCTATCTCGTCTTTTTATTCCGCATGTTGATGTTAGTTCCATGTGTGAATCACTATCATGGTCTATTCCATGTACACATGGGTGGCCAGTTAAGGTTCAGACTTGGGTAGTCTGAACTTAACTCGCGTCGTGACGCCGCCCGCTCTCTTCCGTTGTTTATATAAAAAAAAAAAAAAATTAGACTCTGAAACTCTCGGAAAGGGCGGGGCGTTACAGGTTCAGCCAAACACCATGGCCGAACCCTATGGTTCTTTTATTTCAAACAAAATTTATAAAATACTAACCGGTTCCGATTGATTTTTGCTCTTTCAATCCTTCTCTTTTCTTCTTGATTCTTCTCCAAAACTGAGAATACCTCTTGCTGGCTGCCTTCTCCTTGTTCTTGTTTTGCCGTGAATGCGAATGGAGAGGGAGAAAGAAAATTCGGCAATGTGTGTATGAACCGTACGCCCCTCCCCTCTTTATTTTATAATCTTCCCTTGGTTCCATATTTAGAAAGTGCTTAAGATAATACTCACCTCAATGACGTGTGCCCTTGTGTTTAATTTGCCATTATCGTGTGCTCTTCTTTTAGAAGGTGCTATGCGCATAACACTAATAGCCTAAGCACTCTTTTAATTTAGACACTTCCCTAATGCCTTGGACCCCTTGTTGCCTCTTTTAAATGATCTTATGCGCCCAACATATATATGGCAATCCCTATACATGGCCAATCAAATCCTCATTTGATTTTTAAACATCTCCTTGAATATTCAAATCCAATATTTGGCCATGCACAATTTTTTATTTAATTTTGGGCATAATGCATTACTAAATAATTCAACCCATTTAATTTAATTGGAACCCTTTTCAAAATCGTTGGGTCCTAATTGGGCCAATGACCCAACTCTTTATCCAATTTAAGATTCATAACTAATATTAAAAAATTAATGGATAATTTTCATACAAAATAATAAATTGAAAATCCGGGATGTTACAGGCCATACACTATGGCCGAACCCATGGTCCATTAATTCACTTAATTACAATATTGCCATTATACCTATCCATAATCAATAACATAAACCATGAACACAGGTCTATATATAATTAATTCCTTCATTTCCTTAAACATGCATAACCACTCTAAGTGTCCTTTAAAACATTCCAGCACATGATTCATCAAACATTTCATGGGATTCGTCCATACACCATGGCCGAACCCTATGTCCATCAAAACAATCCCCATGGGGTTCGCCCATACACCATGGCCGAACCCATGGTCTTTCATTTTTTACCATAATTACATTTATGCCATTACCTTATGTTTATGTCCAAAACCGATCCATAACATTGATTCATGGGGTTCGACCAAACACCATGGTTGAACCCTATGATGTCTAACTTTCCAATTATAACAAGTACCATCCTTGAATCCATAAACCAAGGTTCCTTCCTTTGTGATCCGAAAGTCCATCATTAAAAACTTTCTAAACTAATGATCATCTTCCATGGGGTTCGGCCATACACCATAGCAGAACCCTATGGTTCAAAATCTTCTCTTTAAAAAAATCATTCATCCTTGATCTTCCATGATCTAAATACATGTAACCAATTCTATATTTCTCCATGTAAAACCTTTTAAAAATATGAATAATTTTCCATGGAGTTCATCCTTCAAAAACCCATAATCATTACCAACACACCTCCATGGGCTTCTGCCATACACCATGGCCGAACCCTATGGTTCATAATCTTCTTTCTAGAAATCATTAATCATCGATCTCCCATTAAATCAATCACCATATTAAGTCCATCTATATTTTTCCATGGTCTCCATTTAACCCCTTCAAAATCATATACCATTACCAACAAACTCCCATAGTTTTCATCATTCCAAATCCATTACAATACTAATCCACCTCCACGGGGTTCGGATGCACTATGGCCGAACCCTATGGTTCATTCTTTCCATTATAATACCATCTTCATCCCTCAATCTTCTTCCATGGGGTTCGGCCATACATCATGGCCGAACCCTATGGTTCCTTATTTTAAACAAAATTATCAATCTACTTACCGTTTCCGCGATTCCTCCGGTTTTCCTTCGCTTGTTCTTGCTCTCCCGATCCGTTCCTTCCTTAGCCTTTTCTTCCTTCTTCTTGGTCTTTCACATAGCCAAGATTGTGACTTGAGAGAGAGGGAGAGTTCGGCCTTGTGTATGTATGTGCCGTGCGCCCCTTCTTCCTCTCTTATAAAAATTCCACACAGTACTATCCTTATGCGCCTCCCTTCTATAAAACTTCCACTCGGCCTATATTTAGAAGGTGCCATGCGCCCCTTGTCTTTCTTTTATAAAACTCCCAATTGGTCCTATCTTAGAAGGTACCTAGTCCCATTCAATTTAGTAATTGTCTAGTGCCGTTTTTCACCAAGGAAATGACTCCTTTTGGCGCATCATCATGGATTGCGCATACCTCACCCACACGGCCAAGGCAACCTATCCTTATTAGACATTTTCTTTATTTGGATTATGTTCGGCTATAACTCCTTGATTTCTTGAGAGGAAATCTAGCCTTATGCGTGTGTGTGTCATTCTCATACACCTCTTGCGCATACCACTTAATCTAGATAGATATATTACATTACCATTTTAATTCAGTCCCATTTAATTTAAATCTAATTGTGCCCTTGACCCAACACCTTACCCATCTAAGGTTCATATCCGTTAATTCACAATTAAAATGGCAAAATCCGTAAATATTGATAACATAAAAATCTGGGGTATTACATTTCTAAATTTAGTAAGACTTCCAAATCTATATAAATTCTAGAATTTCTACTATTTTAAAAAGATACTTTTAAATTTAGGTAACCTTCTAAAATTATAGTTTTTAAATATAGAACTGCAAATTTTAAAAAATAGCCTAAAATAGAAATTTCCAAAAGTAGCAGTATTTCGAAAAATATAAATAATATCTAAAATTATAAAATTTCTAAAAATATAAATTTCTCAATTCAACTAATTTCTAAATTCAGTAAGACTTCCAAATCTATATAATTCTAGAATTTCAAATATTTAGAAAAAAACTTTTAAATTTTGGTAACCATCTAAAATTGTAGTTTCTAAAAATAAAAACTGCCAATTTTTAATAATAGCCTAAAATAGAAATTTCCAAAAGTAAAAGTATTTCAAAAATTAGAAATAATATATAGAATTATAAAATTTATAAAAATAGAAATTTCTCAATTCAACATGTTTCCAAATTTAGTAAGACTTCCAAATATATATAAATTTCAGAATTTCTACTACTTTTCAAAGAAACCTTTAAATTTAGGTAACCATCTAAAATTGTAATTTCTAAAAATAGAAATTGCCAATTTTAAATAATAGCCTAAAATAGAAATTTCCAAAAGTAAAAGTATTTCGAAAATTAGAAATAATATCTAGAATTATAAAATTTATAAAAATAGAAATTTCTCAATTCAACAAGTTTTTACATTTAGTAAGATCTTAAAACTATATAAATTCTAGAATTTCTATTACTTTTCAAAGAAACTTTTAAATTTAGGTAACCGTCAAAAATTGTAATTTCTAAAAATAGAATCTGCCAATTTTAAATAATTCCCTAAAATAGAAATTTCCAAAAGTAAAAGTATTTTAAAAATTAGAAGCAGTATCTTGAATTGTAAAATTTATAAAAATAGAAATTTCTCAATGCAACAAGTTCCTAAATTTAGTAAGACTTCCAAATGTATATAAATTCTAGAATTTCCACTATTTTTAAAAGAAAGTTTTAAATTTTAGATAACCTTCTAAAATTGTAGTTTCAATAAATAGAAACTATCAATTTTAAATAATAGCAAAAAATAGAAATTTCCAAAATTAGGAGTATTTTGAAAAATAGAAATAATATCTAAAATTATAAAATTTATAAAAATAGAAAATTTTCAAGCGTAAAAGTATTTGGAAAAATAAAAATAATATCTAAAATTATAAAATTTATAAAAATAGAAAATTTTCAATTCTACTAGTTTATAAATTTAGCAAGACTTAAAAATCAATATAAATTTTAGAATTTCTACTATTTTTTAAAGATACTTTTAAATTTAGTTAACCTTCTAAAATTATAGTTTCTAAAAATAAAAACTACAAATTTTAAAAAATCGATTAAAATTGAAATTTCCAAAAGTATCAGTATTTCAAAAAATATAAATTATATCTAAAATTATGAAATTTGTAAAAAT
This sequence comes from Chimonanthus salicifolius, assembly GCA_013350335.1. NCBI lineage: Eukaryota > Viridiplantae > Streptophyta > Magnoliopsida > Laurales > Calycanthaceae > Chimonanthus > Chimonanthus salicifolius. Next base: position 18,766,499 of record CM023539.1, read on the forward strand.
TTAATTTTCTCAATTCAACAAGTTTCTAAATTTAGTAAGACTTCCAAATCTATATAATTCAAGAATTTCAAATATTTTAGAAAAAAATTTTAAAATTAGCTAACATTCGAAAATTTTAGTTTTCAAAATTAGAAACTGAAAATTTTAAATAATAGCGTAAAATATAAATTCCCAAGCATAGAAGTTATTCGAAAATTACAAATAATATCGAAAATTATAAAATTTATACAAATAGAAATTTCTCAATTCAACAAGTTTTAAAATGTAGTACGACTTCCAAATGTATATAAATTTTAGAATTTCTAGTATTTTTAAAAGATACTTTTAAATTCAATAACCTTCTAAAATTGTAGTATCTAAAAGTAGAAACTGCAAATTTAAAAAAATGGCCTAAAATAGAAGTTTCCAAAAGTAGCAGTATTTCAAAAATTAGAAATAATAACTAGAATTATAAAATCTATAAAAATAGACTTCCAAATCCATATAAATTCTAGAATTTCAATTACTTTTAAAAGAAACTTTTAAATTTAGGTAACTATCAAAAATTGTAATTTCTAAAAATATAAATTGCCAAATTTAAATAATACCCTAAAATAGAAATTTCAAATGTAGAATTATATCGAAAATTAGAAATAATATCAAGAATTATAAAATTTATAAAAATAGAAAATTTTCAATTCAACAAGTTTCTAAATTTAGTAAGACTTTCGAATCTACATAATTCTAGAATTTTAAATATTTTAAAAAGAATATTTAAAATTAGGTAACTTCTAAAATTTTAGTTTTTAAAAATAGAAAAATCAATTTTAAATAATGGTATAACCTAGAAATTTCCAAAAGTAGGAGTATTTTAAAAAATAGACATAATATCTAAAATTATAAAGTTTCTAAAAATATAAATTTCTCAATTCAACTAGTTTCTAAATTTTGTAAAACTTCCAAATCTATATAATTCTAGAATTTTATATATTTTAAAAAGAAACTTTTAAAGTTAGGTAACTTCTAAAATTTTTGATTTTAAAAATAGAAACTATCAATTTTAAATAATGGCATAAAATAGAAATTTCCAAAAGTAGCAGTATTTTGAAAATTAGAAATAATGTCAAAATTCATAAAATTTGCAAAAATAAAAAATTTCAATTCAACAAGTTTCTAAATTTAGTAAAACTGCCAAATCAATATAAATTCTAGAGTTTCTACTATTTTTAAAAAATACTTTTAAATTTAAATAACATTCTAAAATTGTAATTTCTAAAAATAGAAACTTCAAATTTGAAAAAATAGCATAAAAAAGAAATTTCCAAAATTATCAGTATTTCAAAAAATATAAATAATATCCAAAATTATAAAATTTCGAAAAATATAAATTTCTGAATTCAACTAGTTTGTAAATTTAGTAAGGCTTCCAAATCTATATAATTCTAGAATTTCAAATATTTTAGAAAGAAACTTTTAAAATTAGGTAACATTCTAAAATTGTAGTTTCTAAAAAAAAAATGCCAATTTTTAATAATAGCCTAAAATAGAATTTCTACTATTTTTAAAAGTTACTTTTAAATCTAGATAACCTTCTAAAATTGTAGCTTCTAAAAATAGAAATTACAAATTTAAAAAAATAGCCTAAAATAGAAATTTTGAAATGTAGCAGTATTTCCAAAAATAGAAATAATATCTAAAATTATAAAATTTATAAAAATAGAAAATTTTCAATTCAACAAATTTCTAAATTTATTAAGACTTCCAAATCTATATAAATTGTAGAATTTCTACTATTTTTAAAAGATACTTTTAAATTTAAGTAACCTTCTAAAATTATAGTTTCCAAAAATAGAAACTACAAATTTTTAAAAATATCCTAAAATAGCAATTTCCAAAAGTAGCAGTATTTCGAAAAATATAAATAATATCTAAAATTATAAAATTTCTAAAAATATAAATTTCTCAATTGAACTAGTTTCTAAATTTAGTAAGACTTCCAAATCTATATAATTCTAAAATTACAAATATTTTAGAAACAAACTTTTAAAATTAGGTAACCTTCTAAAATTTTAGTTTTAAAAAATAGAAACTTTCAATTTTAAATAATAGCATAAAATAGAAATTTCCAAAAGTAGCAGTATTTTGAAAAATAGAAATAATATCTAAAATTATAGAATTTATAAAAATGGAAAATTTTCAATTCAACAAATTTTGAAATTTAGTAAGACTTCCAAATCTATATATATTTTAGAATTTCTACTATATTAGAAAGAAACTTTTAAAATTAGGTAACATTCTAAAATTTTAGTTTTCAAAATTAGGAACTGACAATTTTAAATAATAGCTTAGAATAGAAATTCCCAAACATAGAAGATATTCGAAAATTAGAAATAACATCAAAAATTATAAAAATTATAAAAAAAGGAATTTCTCAATTCAACAAGTTTTAAAATTTAGTAAGACTTCCAAATCTATATAAATTTTAGAATTTCTTGTAATTTTTAAAAGATACTTTTAAATTCAGTAACCTTCTAAAATTGTAGTATCTAAAAGTAGAAACTGCAAATTTTAAAAAATAGCCTAAAATAGAAATTTCCAAAAGTAGCAGTATTTCGAAAATTAGAAATAATAACTAGAATTATAAAATCTATAAAAATAGAAATTTCTCAATTCAATATATTTCAAAATTTAGTAAGACTTCCAAATCTAGATAAATTCTAGAATTTCTATTACTTTTAAAAAAAAACTTTAAATTTAGGTAACTATCAAAAATTGTAATTTCTAAACATATAAACTGCCAATTTTAAATAATAACTTTAAATAAAAAATTTCAAAAGTAGAATTCTATCAAAAATTAGAAATAATATCAAGAATTATAAAATTTATAAAAATAGAAATTTCTCAATTCAACAAGTTTCTAAATTTAGTAAGAGTTCCGAATCTACATAATTCTAGAATTTCAAATATTTTAAAAAGAAACTTTTAAAATTAGGTAACTTATAAAATTTTAGCTTTTAAAAGAAGAAACAATCAATTTTAAATAATAGCTTAAACTAGAAATTTCCAAAAGTAGGAGTATTTTAAAAAATAGAAATAATATCTAAAATTATAAAATTTCTAAAAATATAAATTTCTCAATTCAACTAGTTTCTAAATTTAGTAAAACATCCAAATCTATATAATTCTAGAATTTTAAATATTTTAGAAAGAAACTTTTAAAATTAGGTAACAATCTAAATTTTAATTTTTAAAATTAGAAACTGCCAATTTTAAATAATAGCAAAAAATAGAAATTTCCAAATAGCAGTATTTTGAAAAATAGAGATAATATCTAAAATTATAAAATTTATATAAATTAAAAATTTTCAATTCAGCAAATTTCTAAATTTAGTTAGACTTTCAAATCTAAATAAATTCTAGAATTTCTACTATTTTAAAAAGATACTTTTAAATTTAGGTAACCTTCTAAAATTATAGTTTCTAAAAATAGAAACTACAAATTTTAAAAAACATCCTAAAATAGAAATTTCCAAAAGTGGTAGTATTTCGAAAATTAGAAATAATACCTTGAATTAAAAAATTTATAAAAATAGAAATTTCTCAATTTAACAAGTTTCTAAATTTAGTAAGATTTCCAAATCTATATAAATTCTAGAATTTCTACTATTTTTAAAAGAAACTTTTAAAATTATGTAACCTTTTAAAATCGTAGATTCTAAAACTTGAAAGTGCAAATTTTAAATAATAGCATAAAATAGAAATTTCCAAAAGTAGCTAGTATTTCAAAAAATATAAATAATATCTAAAATTATAAAATTTCTAAAAATATAAATTTCTTAATTCAACTAGTTTCTAAATTTAGTAAGACTTCCAAATCTATATAATTCTAGAATTTCAAATATTTTTAAAAAGAACTTTTAAATTTAGGCAACCATCTAAAATTGTAGTTTCTAAAAATAAAAACGGCCAATTTTTAATAATAGCCTAAAATAGAAATTTCCAAAAGTAAAAGTATTTCGACAATTAGAAATAATATCTAGAATTATAAAATTTATAAAAATAGTCAATTCAACATGTTTCTAAATTTAGTAAGACTTCCAAATCTAAGTAAATTTTAAAATTTCTACTATTTTAAAAGATACTTTTAAATTCAGGTAACCTTCGAAAACAATAGTTTCTAAAAGTATAAACTGCAAATTTTAAAAAATTGCCTAAAATTGAAATTTCCAAAAGTAACTATATTTCAAAAAAGTAACAGTATTTCAGAGTCTGTTTCTTTCTTTTATAAACGAAGAGTGATAGAGAGCGGGACGTTACAGTTTGTATCAGAGCGAACCCGAAACACTGAATCCTTCAAAGTAAATTAATCTGGCCTCCGTGCATTAATTTACTTCGTTAGACTCAGACGGATGATAGCAAAGGAAGTACAGTCAAAATAATCAGAATTATCCAACATAGCAAAATAGGATATATTCCCCGGAAGCAAGGAAAAAAAAATCAAAGAGTGCTTATTTGGAAATTTTTCCCCAAGGACAAGAAACACAAGATGATTATTTGGCAATTTTCCCCAAACAAGAGACAGTATATGATATATAGAGAAATTCCCCAAACAGAGATTTAGTTTAATTAGAACTGATATTGGCATTGACATACTTTGGTTGTTGTGATACAGATATGTCAGGCAACACAGAGTATACAGAGTTGTGGGACAGAGGGACACCTAGTTGTTCGATAGATCTGGTTTCTTCCGATGATTCCAGCGTACCAAACTTCAACAATGAAGTGGAAACCAGTCAAGACATGGAAGTAGAATCGCCCGAGTACAATGTTGGGGTGACTCCAACCTTTGTAACTGAAGAAGAACATAACGGAGGGGGTCAGGACAGTGCAAACATTCCTGAAGTACCTCCTGAACTACAAAACCTAGTACAAGCGATAGTCACTTCCGTTCTACAACAATTCTTGAGTGGAAATGGGGACACAAACCCCAATGAAACACAGGACCAAAAAGGTCGGGGTGGGGGAAATACTTTTTGCCCTCACAAATGTAATACCCCGGTTTTCCAATTTATTATTTTATATGAAAGTTATCCAATTTCATTGGGGGGATACTTGATGTGATTTCCATCAAGAGGATACTATGTATAATCCCTTGATGATGAGAATCCCATCAAAAGGAATACTATGTATGAAGACCCTGGTGATGAGCATTCCATCAGGGGATACATTGATGATGAGAATCCCATCAAGAGGATACTATATAGCCGGAGATCCACCATTCCGTCGGGGTGTCCGTAAAATAATCGTGGGGGATACCTTGATGAGGAGCTTTCCATCAAGAGGATATTTTATGATGGGTGGGACTCATTGCATATGATAGCATGGCATGTCATTGAATCGGCATGATTATGACTTTTATTATCATGCAAGGTTTTGGTTTTTATCGGTATGATTGGATCTCTATTATCATACACTGTTTTGGATATGATGCTTTATATGTATGGTATGATTTATTATACTGGATTTGATATATTTATTATATCTGGATTTTTTGTACTAACCCATGTGTTAACTCTAATTGGAATACCTACTGGGGGAGTTGTACTAACGCCCTACTTCTACCCTTTAGTGGATGATGCAGGAAACGAGGGAAATGCTGAACGCGGAAAGGGACAAGCATAGGAGCTTGGAACGCTTTTAGTTTTATATTTTGTTTAAGATACTCAGGGATTTATATTGAGAGTATCCAGATTTCAGAATGTAATAACTTAGATGAAATACTATGGTTGGATGTTTTATTTGGATAATGATGATTGTGATTTTATTGACTAAGCACTTTGTTATCAATGGAATGGAACTAGGTTCTATTATGATTCCGCAAGTTGTGATTTTTATTCCGCATGTTGATATTCTATGTGTGAACCATTTTAGTGGACTGAGTCCATGCACACATAGGTTTGGCGAGTTAAGGGTCGGACTTTAGAAGTTTGGACTTACCTCGCGTCGTGACGTCCTGCGCTCTATCACTCTACTCTGTTATAAAAAAAAAAAAAGTAGACTCTGAATTTATGGGAAGAAGCGAGTGAAAAAGGGCGGGGCGTTACAGTTTCTTTCCATTAATTTGTCTTTCCATGGATCTAAAACCATATAATTACTCCATGACTTTCATCCCATAAAATATAATCACCAAAAGCATCCATTAAAACCATACATTAACTGTAATCCTTCCCAATTCTCTTCCATAAAATAACCAATAACCTTTCATGGGGTTCGGCCCTTCACCATGGCTGAACCCTATGGTTTATCAACCATTTTAAATCCCTTTTAAAACATGCATAATTAGTCCATGGTTTTCAACCCAAATACCCATAATTTAAACCATGTCTTTCCGTTAAATTAAACCATCCTTTTTTCCCAATTCTTTTTCATGGGGTTCGGCCATACATCATGGCCGAACCCTATGGTTCCTTATCTTAAACAAAAATATGAAATCACATACCAGTTTCGTGACTCCTTCGGCTTGTTCTTCCTCTTTCAATCCGTTCCTTCCTTGGCCTTCTCTCATCCTTGCTGGCTGCCCTTCCTTCTCTTTGTTATGCCGAGAATACCTTATTGCTAATATGCAAACCAGCGCCAAGACCCTTGCTGATTTGAGTATTGGTGTGAGCCTTTCCTTCTCTCCTTTTATTTACCTCTATTTGGTTCTATCTTGCTAAGATAGCAAATCACAATTTCATGCATGCTGTGTACTCCTTTGTCTCTTTAAGATTGTAACGCCCCGCCCTTTTCACTCGCTTCTTCCCGTAAATTCAGAGTCTATTTTTTTTTTATAACAGAGCAGAGTGATAGAGCGCGGGACATCACGACACGAGCTAAGTCCGAACTTCCAAAGTCCGACCCTTAACTAGCCAACCCTATGTGTGCATGGACTAAGTCCACGAAAATGGTTCACACATAACAATATCAACATGCGGAATAAAAATCATAACATCAAAATTGCGGAATCATAATAGAACCAAGTTTTATTCCATTCAGATAGCAAAGTATGTCAAGTCCATAATCATTATTAAAACATCATAATCATCAAACTAAACATCCGACGATCTAAGTTATTACATTCCGAAACTAGTTACTCAATTACAAGTCCATAAGTAATTTTATTCAAAACATATAAAATAAATCATCCAAGCTCCTAAGCCTGGCCCGTCTTGCGTTCCTCGTTCCCCTGATTACCTGTATCATCAACTAGGGTAGAAGTAGGGCGATAGAACAACGCGTCCAGTAGGTATTCCAGTTACGGCTAGCACATGGTTAATATGAAACATATATTATAACATAATATATAAAACAAGGTAAAAACCATGCCATGCAATGATGACATATGCAATGAGTCCCACCCATCACATGTACATAACTATACCCATCACATAGGTCTTCCGGACGACCAGGCGGAGTGTGGACCCTCCAGAATCTTCTTGATGGAAATCACATCAAGGTACCATACATAGGTTTTTCGGAAGCCCCGGCGGAGTGTGACCCCTCCAGTTATAAATCCTCCACCCCATGCCATGCATGAGATGCCAATGAAACACATGCTATTTTATAACATAAACATAGCATTTAAAATCATCTTTTGAAACATATCCAATACATGCTATTTAAACAAATAAAACATAGCATTTAAAATTCATATAAAGCATATCCTTTGAAACATAGATTTCATCAAACATAAGATAAAACAAGTGTACATAAACTCATGGTTTCAAAGAGGTAGAATCCTACCAAAGACCGTTACGTGTCCTTGCGTCTTTCATCCGGTAACCGCTCACGATTGTAGACACCTTGTGAGGTCCCGTTAGCTTATAATATAATAATCAATCAAAACCAAGTCCCACTTGATTTACAATATTTTTTAGTCCATAAACCATTCCTCATTTTTTCACCTTTTATTTACCAAATTGCCATTGGTCTAATTATTTCAAACCTTTCACTCATTAAGACATACACTTAATAGATCCATAATTTGTTCCATAAACATATCCATATGACCCATTAAATTGGGTCACCATCTTCGGTCCATTAATGACCCATAAACATCCGTATAAGACCTCATGGGGTTCGGCCATACCTCATGGCCCAACCCATGATCCTCCATTTTATCCCCTTTAAAATCATAGACATTTCCCTTCATTTTCCATGTTTTAAGCATAGGAACATAAATCCATAATATTTTTGGGGTTCGGCCATACCCTTGGCCGAACCATGGTCTAAGTTTCTTTCCCCTTTTTAAATTCAAAGGTCCACAATTAGGAAGTTTCTAAATTTAAAATCACATTCCATGGGGTTCGGCCATACATAATGGCCGAACCCTATGGTCCATAATCCCCTCTTTACAAATCAGTAAACCCATATAAATTTTCTTCATGGGGTTTTGCCATACACCATAGCCGAACCCTATGATGTAACGCCTGCCCCTTTTCACTTTGCTACTTAGCCGAAAATCATAGTATATATATATATATAATTTTTTTTTTGAATTAAAGAGTGACAAAGAGCGCGGAACGTCACGACGCGAGTTAAGTCCGAGCCTCCACAGCCCGGCCCTTAATTGGCCAACCCTACGTGTGCGTGGAACTAAGTCCACGAAGAACGGTTCACACATAGAAAGTAAGCTTGCGGAATATTTAACCAAATGCGGAATTATAATAGAGTCTATCCTACCAATTTTAGATAGCAAGGAAGTTACATCACTTAATTAATAATAACATCTAAAAATTATAATGTCCAACATAAAGTCCAACCCATAGCAAGTAATCTAAAATATTACAATCCAACGAGCTAAGTTACTCAAATTACATTTCCAAAATAAACTTAAGTAAATAAACTAGCTTGCTCCTCCCAGCTCCTACGCTTGACTCTGGTCACTTCCTTCATTTCCTTCATTTCCTGCGTCATCATCTAAGGTGGAAGTAGGGCGTTAGACAACGCACCCAGTAGGTACTCCGAGTAGGGCCAACACATGGATTAGTGATAACAAAACACATAGGTAATAGTATATCAAAACCATGCAATTAAATACAATGCCATGCAATGCGTGTCATATGCCATAAGTCCCACCCATCATCCATATCACCATCATACAATGTCCCTCTTGATGGAAAAGCCTCATCAAGATAATTATAAACACATAGTAACCTTCTTGTTTAAATAGCCTCATCAAGATAATCATAAACACATAGTAACCTTCTTGTTTGGATAGCCTCATCAAGATAATCATCAACACGTAGTAACCTTCTTGTTTGGATAGCCTCATCAAGATAATCATAAACACATAGGATCCCCATGTATGTTTATCGGTTGACTTGACGGAGCATGGACTCCGGTTTCATTTCATCCCTTCCATGCTATGCATGAGATGTAAGTGCAATATGCCATATAATAATATTACGAACCATAGCATTAAATCCCATCTTAAAACATGTCATTTGATTACCAAAATAAATCAAGTAAAACATTCATATACACATAATCCATGGCTTACAATAAGGTCGGAATCCTACCAAATACCAACTAGTGTTCCTTTGTGTTTTCGTCCACTAATTCGGTCGCCAATCGCGCACCGCTTGCGAGGTCCCGTTTACCTTATTACACATCAACAATTAAACCCAATGTTTCAGCCATGTCTAAGTCCATCAAACATCTCTTAGTGGGGTTCGGCCATACACCATGGCCGAACCTCACTAACTATGTTTTTGGGTCCCTTTTTAATCCATTGATATTTTAGTCATATGAGTCTAAAAATCAGCAACCCTATGCTTCTTTAACTAGCAAATAAGATCATTATTTCAAGCCCCTAAGTCTACAAACATCCCCTATGGGGTTCGGCCATGGTGGTTCTTCATTTTTGGCCTTATTTACATTTTTGCCACTCCTCCTTTCCATGGCTAAGCTCTCATTTTATTTTTACATCCTTAGGTCCATAACTGATCTATAAACATGGATCCATGATTATTTCATAAACATTGACATAAAATCATTAAAAATCAGCCATTTACTTAACCTAATTCCCATTCATTTAAACACGTGCATAGACCTTAACTTAGCCCATAAAATGGCTCACAAATGGGTCATGGGTTCGGCCATACACCATGGCCGAACCCATGATGTCTTTTCCTCACTTTTCAATGGGTCTTTTACGACATTTTAGATCCACCACAAGGTCCCTTCTTGAGGGAATTCCATCATACATTTAGATCATCATTTTGATCATCATTAGGTACACTTTTGAGTCCATTGAAGCTACCAACATTCCCCCATTATTTTCCATATCTTATACCCATTAAAGTCATTAATACATCACCATAGGGTTTGGCCATACACCATGGCCGAACCCATGGTTCATGGTTCATCCTCATTTACAACTTTTGAGGCCATAAAAAAAATCATTAACATCCTCCATGATTTTCCTCATTAAAACTCCTTTAAAATTTACAAATATTTAACCCTTCAAAACCCCAAAATCATTAACCACTGCTCCATGGTTTCTATCCTTTAAATCCCTTAAGAATTACTTAATCCCCTTCCATGGGGTTCGGCCATACCACATGGCCGAACCCTATGGTCCATCATTCCTCCAAAAATCATATTTCCATGCTTATTATTTGATAGTTTTCATACAAGAAAACCCTAGGGTTTGGCCATGCAAAGGCCAAACCATACATCTTGTTCACTCATCATATTCTTGCCATGCATGGGGTTCTCTCTACATCTTCATAACAGTTAGGGTTCGGACATGCAATGGCTGAACCATGATCCTTGAACCTTTCTTGCCATGCATGCATGCATAATCCATATACATACATAATGTCCTTATTTGTTTCATTATTCATAGCCTACCTTACCCACTAGGGTTTGTCCATTTCCTATCCCCTTTCTTGGATGGATTTTAAATCCATAACCCATGATATTTTGGCCACCATTTGATCCAAGAAAATGGATTCCATTTTAATCCTTAAAAACATAACATCTTGTTTGGAGATACTTACCAATCCGTGGCTCTTCCAGTTGTCTCTTGCTCCTCTTGATCCTTAGCTTTTCTCCTTCCTTCTTCTCCTTGATGCTCGGCCAATGGTGAGCTTGATCAAGATGAGATCACCAAGGTTTGGTTTGGCCAATGATTGAGGTAGGTTTGAGAGAGGAAAAAGAGGAAAGAATGGAAAATCTTCTAAGTCTTGATCTTAGGGTGGTGGTCGGCCAAGCTTGGAATGTTCTTGTTTTTCTTCTAAGTCTTTTCTTCTTCTTGATGTTGGAAGAGAGGGGAGGACGGTTTGGAGAGGGAGTGAGAGATGGAGAGATGGAGATGAGATGGGAAAATGGGATGGAACCTTAGACTTTTCCCATCTTGCCTTGGGTAGCTTGGGTTAGACTCCACCCTCATTAAGGTGGAGTCTTCCCCATGATGTCCATTGACCAAACCAAATGTTGGGGGGGGGGGGGGGGGGGGGGTGTGCGCGGTGGTATGGCCTCGTATGCCCTTAATCCTAGGCCCCTTGTCCCTTAGTGGTGGTGGTTGGGATGAGATGGAACCACCACCACTCAATGGTCAATGCATGTCCAATCTAGGCCCCCATTTCATGGATCTTGTCTTAGCCATACCACTCTTTCATGGCCAACGGTTTTGTGGTTCTTATCTTAGTGGTTTGGGTGGTTTCTATAAGATGAAACCACTCATTGGCTCACCCATTTGACTCACCCATTTGTTTAATTTGATATCTAAGTTAGGTTATTTAATTCCATAATTTAATTCCATTTATTTCCCTTTAAATTTTCCATGAATCCACCCATGGTTGACCAAGTCAATCATGGTGGCCGGCCCCACCAATGCCTTAGCCCACCCGCCACTTCACTTGATGAGGTGGAGGTGGGTCCCACTTGATCATGCCACCTTGGTTTTATTCCCACGTAACCTAGGTGGTTTAAATTAATTTAACTCAACTTATTTTCCTTTGATCCTCCTTAATTCCCTTTGACTTATCCATGGTTGACCAAGTCAACCATGGTGGTCGGCCCCACCTAAGTCATGGTCCACACGCCACCTCACCTGATGAGGTGGAGTTGGGCCCCACTAGACCATAATACTTGGGTAATTCCAATTTAACTTAGGTGATTTTAAATCACTTCAATCCATTCCATTTACTTGGATCACCATTGGGCCCATGGCCCAATTAAATGCACCTCCTACCCATTTATCCTAATGCTTAAACCCTCTTGACCCATTGGTTCCCAAATGGGTATTTGACCCAATTGACCATCCTTGACCCAATTAAATGAAATTAATCCAATCCTTGGTCCATTGGACACTACTTGGCCATTGTCCAAATTTTTGATCCATTTACCATTCATTCCATAAAAATTTTAAATTTCAACCATTAACATAAATAATAGCCAATATATATTGATTTAAAAATCCGGGCCATTACATATGATGTCAAACTTTCTAAATGTAGCATCTTTCATAGTGAATCCATAATTAGAAAGTTTCTAATTTAATCACCTCCTTCCATTTTAATCTAAGGTTCACAATTAGATAGTTACGAATTTAATCTCCACCTTAGATCCTTTCTAAATTAATAACCATCCTTGTGTTTTAATAAATTTATTTACATTAAAATACAAATCCAACTCCATGGGGTTCGGTCATACCCATGGCCGAACCCTATGGTTTCCAAAATCCTTATTTAGAAAGTCCATATTTATCCAATAACCTTCCATAATTAAAACTTACCAATTTAAACTCCACCTTCCAAATTTGGAAATTTTCTAAATTAATCTCCCTTTTCATTCTTCATTTGTTTAATCAACAAGATAAATTAAATAAATAAAGTACCTCATGAGGTTCGGCCATACATGATGGCCGAACCATGATTCTCCAAACTTCATTAATAAATCATTGTTATTCACCTTTAATCCTTTCCAAAATAGAATCATATTCCATTACATCAACTCTTATTTAATTTTTAAGAATCCTCCTCCATGGGGTTCGGCCATGCACTATGGCCGAACCCTATGGTTCTAAAATCTCCTCTTTTAAATTCACATACACTTAACCGTCCAAGGTTTCTATGATCTAAAATTCATGAACATAAAACCCATAATTATTTCCATCATTCAAACTTCCATAAATCAATTAATGTTCCTCCATTAAAATTCCATAACCTAACCCATGTCTATCCTTGGGGTTCGGCCATGCACCATGGCCGAACCCTATAGTCCATTTTTCCATTAAAAATAACCATAGCTCTTAAACAAAAATCGGAATCACTTACCGGTTGCGCGACTCCTTCGGTTATCCCTCGCTCCGATCTTTCTCTTCCAATATTTTTCTTTCCCTTTGCTGGCCGAACAACCTCTTGCTGATTGCCTTCTTCTTGATATTGGTGTAGCCGAAAATAAACAATTGGAAGAGAGAGAGAGAGAGAGAGAAAGAGAGAGAGAAAAAAAAATTGGCCTAAGGGGTTTATCTCCTTATATGCGCTCCAATTAATCCAAATGGGGAAGGTGCCATGCGCCCCTCCCTTGCCTTAGATGGCAATGCCGTGTGGCCTCCTTGCTTCCTTAATAAAAAAACCTTCCTTAATTGCACTTTCCCTCTTTCCTTTATTTAATCAAGGAAAAATCCCTTTTTAAATTATCACATGCGCATAATATAGATATTAAATATCTCTATACACGGCCATGCACAATCTTATTTACACTTGAACATTTTCTTAAGATATGCAAATCCAATTTAATTTGAAAAGTCCTTCTCTAAATATTCTAGCATATCACCTAGATATGCATATCATTCATGCTCATATTCCTAGATTTTTACATCTAAATTTCGGCCATGTAATCTTTTATTTAAATTTAGATATAATGCATCACTAAATTAATTGAACCCCACTTAATTTTAATAAACCAATTTCACAATTAATTGGTTCCTAATTGGGTCAAGTACCAATTCTTTGTCCATATAAGATCCAATCTGACATTCACAATTAAAATAGATAATTTCCATATAAAATAATAAATGAAAATCGGGGGTATTACAATACAACCCTCTTTTTAAAATTTTCGTCCCAAAAATCAAGTGAAGTAAGGTTTTCAAACATTTACACAAATAACTCAGGATGAGCCTTTCTCATTTCTGATTCGAGTTCCCATGTAGCTTCCTCCATGCTATATCGATGCCATACCACCTTGACAAACTGGATCGCTCGGTTCCGTAACACCCTTTGTTCTGTGTCCACCACTCAGACAGGCTTCTCGACGTATGTCACGTCGTTTTAGATCTCTATGTCTTGTATGTTCAGTACGTGAGAAGGATCAAGATTATACTTTCTCAACATCGATATATGGAACACATCGTGTAAAGATGCCAACTGTGATGGGAGTGCCAATTGATAAGCCACGTCCCCCATCCTTCTTATGATTCAAAACGGTCCCACATATCTTGGCGACAATTTCCCTTTCTTTCCAAATCTCATGTGTCCTTTTCGTGGCGAGACTTTTAAGAACACCATGTCTCCCACTTCAAATTCAAGGAACCTCCTCCTTTTGTCAGCATAGCTCTTCTGATGACTCTGCGCAGTCAACAAATGTTGTCGTATCAACTGTATCTGTGCTGTAGTCTCTGCAACCAACTCAGGTCCAATTAGTGCAGGCTCACCGGCCTCTGTCCAACACACTGGTGACCTACATGGTCTACCATATAATGCATCAAATGGAGCCATCTAGAGGCTTGCCTGGTAACTATTGTTGTATGAGAATTCTACCAATGGCAAGTGATCCTCCCATCCACCCTTGAAATCCAACATACATACCCTCAACATATCCTCCAATGTTTGTATTGTCCTCTTAGACTGTCCATCAGTCTGTGGATGGCTAGTCAGTAAGTTTGTTCCCATGGCCGACCGCATACTCTGCCATACTCTGCCGGTGAATCAACCATCTCTGTCAGACACAATAGTTCGAGGTATACCATGCAATCTGATGATATCTTTAATATACCGCCGACCCAAAGTCTCAAATGAATCTGTCATCTTAATAGGAATGAAATGTGCAGACTTGGTCAGTCAGTCTACCACGACCCATATCGCATCGTTGCCCTTTGAAGACTTCAGCAACCCTGTAACAAAATCCATGGAGATGTGCTCCCATTTCCATTCGAGCACTGGTAAGGGTTTGAGTAACCCTGGTGGCTTCTGATGTTCCGTCTTAACCTATTGACAAGTTAAGCAATGTGCTACGAATTCTGCCACATCTCTTTTGAGTCCGTGCCACCAGTAATGTTTCTTCAGGTCGTGATACATCTTGGTACTGCCCGGATGAATAGAAAGTTTGGTCTGATGTGCTTCAACCAATATCTCTTTTCTACAGCTCTTAGGTACATAAATCCTTCCTCGGAATAGAAGTCCATGTCTTGGTCGTAACTCCCATTCCAGTATGACTTCATCAGTAGACATCTTGGCCCAAATCTCCTCCACTTCCGGGTCTGTCCGCTGTTCCTGTTCAATCTTGGTAACCATGTTGGACCGTATGATCAAATTGTATAAAGTCACATGGTTATTGAAGTAAAGTTTAAATTCTCGAATGGTATTCAGCATCTCCCATTCTGTCCTGATCAAACATGGCACTGATGCATGTGATAAACGACTGAGGGCATCTGCCACCTTGTTCGCCTTGCTAGGGTGATAACGAAGTGCGAACTCATAATCCGCCAGATATTCCATCCATCTGCGCTGCCTCAAGTTGAGTTCTTTTTGATCAAACAAATACTTCAAGCTTTTATGATCTGAAAACACTTCAAATTTCTCGCCATAAAGATAATGTCTCCAGCTTTTGAGAGCGAAGACCACTGCGGCTAGTTCCAGATCGTGTGTAGGATAGAGACGTTCATGTATTTTCAACTGTCTTGATCCGTATGCCACCACACGATTACTTTGACTGAACGTACACCCCAGTCCCTCTCCTGAAGTATCGCATTGTACGTCATAACACTTGCCTCTTTCTGGCAAAACTAGGATGGGAGCAGTGGTAAGTCTCTTCTTCAGCTCTTCGAACCTCTAATTGCACAAATCCGACCATACATATTTGACTCCTTTCTGAGTGAGTCGAGTCAATGGAGATGCAATTTTAGAGAAGTCCATGATAAATTTCCGGTAATAACCCACCAATCCCAAGAAACTACGGATTTCGGTTGCATTCTTTGGCGCTTTCCAGTCTCTTACTGCCGCTATCATAGCCGGGTCCACGGCTATACCTTCTTCTGATATGACATGTCCCAAAAAGTTGACCTCAGATAGCCAAAATTCACATTTACTGGCTTTAGCATATAATTTGTTATTCTCAAAGTGTCCAGAACTATTCTCAGGTGCTCAGCATGTTCTTTCTGAGTCTTGGAGTAAATCAAAATATCATCAATGAATACAATAACAAATTGCTCCAAATAAGGACGGAAGATCTTGTTCATTAAATCCATGAACACAGCCGGTGCATTGGTGAGTCCGAACGGCATGACTACAAACTCACATAGCCCATACCGCTTTCTGAAGGCTGTCTTCTCTATGTCCTCCTCCCTAACCCAAATTTGGTGATATCCTGACATCAGGTCAATCTTAGAAAAATGACTGGAACCTTTAAGTTGATCAAATAAATCATCGATCCTGGGTAGAGGGTACTTGTTTCTGATTGTCAGCTGGGCCAGTTTACGATAATCCACACACATACGAAGTGAACCATCCTTTTTCTTTACAAATAAAACCGGAGCTCCCCAAGCCAATGTACTGTTCCGAATGCACCCCAGTCTGAGTAGTTCATCAATCTGTTTCTTTAACTCGGACATCTCTGTTGGTGCCATCCGATAATGTGGTAATGACACTGGTGCAGTGCCAGGGTATAATTTGATTTCAAAATTAATCTCCCTTATGGGAGGCAAACCAGGGAGTTCCTTTGGAAAAACGTCCGCATAGTCCCTTACTATTTTCGGAAGTTCAACCACCGGTGCCTTGTTGATTCTGATAATATTCAATACCAGATGATTCAACCCTTCATGCAGTTTGCTTTGTTTATCAGCATGCACCACATGTTGTTTTCCCTCGAGCGACCAAAATGTCACCCTTCAATGATAACAATCAATATTGGCCTTAAAGCTAGCCAACCAATCCATACCGAAAATAATATCATATTTTGTCATATCGAGCACCAAATAATTGAACTCAAATCTGAGTCCAGCAAGTTCAGTGTTCACTGTTGTGCATATAAGTCCCAATGATGTGTCTCTGACGGGGGATACAATAGTGAATGATGTGGACAGTTTTTGTACCAATGTACCAGTAGTAGTTATAAATGCAGCAGATATGAAAGAGTGTGATGCTCCCGAATCAAATAATGCAAAGGCGTAGGAACTACTGACTACTGCCATACCTTGAATCACTGAATGATCCTCTGTTGCTGGAGGTGCTAAAGTGAATACTCGTCCAGATCCTGTAGGTGGTCGTCCCGCCTAATTAAATGTCCTGCCTCCACGTGAATTAGCTGGCCTAACTGATGGACGAGATGAACCCCTGGTATTAGAGGGTTATCGTTGATTTATCTTAATTAATGGTTGAGACTGTTACTTGCTATCTAGTCTTTCTATTCCGCAATTAATCTAGGTTATTCCGCATGTTGATGTTAGTTCCATGTGTGATACATAATCATGGTCTATTCCATGTACACATGGGTGGCCAGTTAAGGTTCAGACTTGGGTAGTCTGAACTTAACTCGCGTCGTGACGCCGCCCGCTCTCTTCCGATGTTTTATTATAACTTAAAAAAAAAAATTTAGACTCTGATATTCTCGGAAAGGGCGGGGCGTTACACTATGCTGACAAGAGGATGAGATTTCTTGAATTTGAAGTGGGACACATGGTGTTCTTAAAAGTCTCGCCACGAAAGGGACACATGCGATTTGGGAAGAAGGGGAAACTATCACCAAGATATGTGGGATCGTTTTCAATCATAAGAAAGATGGGGGATGTGGCATATCAATTGGCACTCCCATCATACGATGTGTTCCATATATCTATGTTGAAGAAGAATAATCCCGATCCTTCTCATGTGCTGAACATACAAGGCATAGAGGTCCAAAGCGATGTGACATACGTCGAAAAACCTATCCGAGTGGTGGACATAGAACAAAGGGTATTACGGTACTGAGCGATCCAGTTTGTTAAAGTGGTATGGGATCGACCTGGCATTGAGGAAGCCACACGGGAACTCAAGTCGGAAATGAGAACAGCTCATCCTGAGCTATTTATGTAAATGTTTGAAACCCTACTTCACTCGATTTTCGGGACAAAAATTTTAAAAAGAGAGTTGTATTGTAACACCCGGATTTTCAAGTTATTTAAATATATGAAAATTACCCATTTAAATTGTGAATTATTAGATATGGATCTTACATGGGTAAAATGTTGGGTCATTGCCCAATTAAGACCTAACGGTTTTGGAAATGGTTTCAATAAAATTTAAATGGGGTTGAATTAAAAAGGATATGCGCATGAGATGTATGTGGGATTTTCATATCCACATTGATATGCTAGAATATCTTAAGAAGATATCTAAAATTAAATAAATATTGCATGGCCGAATTTTAGATATCCATATCCAAGGTTATGCGCATGAGATCATTTAAAAAAGGAGTTTTTCCTTGATTAAGAATGGCATTAAGGGAATTGGTAAGAGGGGAGCATGGCACCTTCTAAAAGAGGCAATAAAAGGAGCACACGGCAATGGCAAATTCAGTAAGGGGCACACGGCATTAGGCAATTGTTAATGGAGGAAAAGATTGGATTATGGGTTATGTTAGCTATGAATGGCATTGTTGTAAATATAAGTGAAAAAAAATGAAAGATCATGGGTTCGGCCATGGTGTATGGCCGAACCCCATGAGGATTGTGTTTATGGACTTAAACAATATTGTAAATCAAACGGGACATGTTTTAATTGATTAATATGTTATAAGGTAACGGGACCTCACAATGTGACGCCCCGCCCTTTTTCACTCGTTTCTTCCCGTAAATTCAGAGTCTATTTTTTTTTTTAATAACAGAGTAGAGTGATAGAGCGTTGGACGTCACGACGCGAGCTAAGTCCGAACTTCCAAAGTCCGACCCTTAACTGGCCAACCCTATGTGTGTATGGACTCAGTCCAATAAAATGGTTCACACATAGCCATACCGACTTGCGGAATAAAATCATACAACTGCGGAATCATAATCATCAATATACAGAATTATATTAGAACCACGTTCTAATCCATTCAGAAAGCAAAGTACATCATAATCATCGAACCAAAACATTCAACCATCTAAGTTATTACATTCCGGAATCCAAATACTCAAATACTAGTTCCTGAGTAATTTATTTCAAAAACATATAAACTAGATCTTCCAAGCTCCTATGCCTGGTCCGTCTTACACTCATCATTCCCCTGATTACCTGTATCGTCAACTAAGGTAGAAGTAGGGCATTAGAATAACGCGCCCAATAGGTATTCCAGTTACGGCTAACATATGGTTAGTACAAAACATATATTATAATATAATATATAAAACCAAGTAAAATCCATGCCATGCAATGATGAAAAATATGCAATGAGTCACACCCATCACCTGTACATAAATGTGCCTACCACATAGGTCTTTTAGTCGCCCCCACTGAGTGTGGACCCTCCAGAAATCTTCTTGATGAAAATCACATCAAGGTGTTGCACATAGGTTTTTCGGACGCCCCGACGGAGTGTGACCCCTCCGGTTATAAATCCTTCACCCAATGCCATGCATGAGATGCCAATGAAACGCATGCTATTTTATAACATAAACATAGCATTGAAAATCATCATTTGAAAACATATCCAATACATGCTCTTTATACAAATAAAACCTAGCATGTAAAATCACCTTTTTGAACATAATTAATCCATGCCATTTAAATCAAGGTAAACGTAGCATTTGAAATTCAACAATAAATCAGATCCTTTGAAACACATTTTCATCAAACATAAGATAAAAACAAGTACATAATCCATGGTTTCAAAGAGGTGGAATCCTATCTAAGACCGTTTACAAGTCCTTCCGTTTCCGTCCAAGATTCGATCACCGATCGCGCACCGCTTGCGAGATCCCGTTACCTTATAATATAATGATAAATCAACACCAAGTCTCACCTAATTTCAAGGTTCTAAGTCCATAAACAAAACCCCATTGGGTTCGGCCATACACCATGGCCGAACCCATGGTTTACCATTTTTTATACATATTTACAAGAATGCCACTGTTGGTAACCCTAGCCCCTTCTCTTTGCTTAGGTTCCAAGTTATTCATTCATGCTTCCAAAATACATAATACCATACAAAAACTCATGGGGTTCGGCCATGGTGCATGGCCGAACCCAATGTCCAACATTCTCTCATATTTACCAAAATGCCATTGGTTTCCTTCTTCCTTTAAATCTTCCATAATTAGACCTTAAAAATTTCCCTAATCAAATAAGTTCATCAAACACATCTCATGGGGTCCTCGGACTATTGTGTCTGACAGAGATGGTCGATTCACCGGTAGAGTATGGCAGAGCATGTAGTCGGCTATGGGAACAGACTTAATGACTAGTACAGCATTCCATCTACAGACTGATGGGTAGTCTAAGAGGACAATACAGAACAAAGGGTAATATGGAACCGAACGATCCAATTTGTCAAAGTGATGTGGAATCAAACATGGCATTGAGGAAGCCATATGGGAACTCGAGTCGGAGATGAGGACAGCTCATCCTGAGCTATTTATGTAAATATTTGAAACCCTACTTCACTCGATTTTCGGGACGCAAATTTAAAAAAGAGGGTTGTATTGTAACACCCTGGATTTTCAAGTTATAAATATTTACTGATTTTGACATTTAAATTGTGAACTAACGTATATGGACCTTAAACAGGTAAGGTGTTGGGTCAATGGCCCAATTAGGACCCAACAGTGATTGTTTAAGATTCAATTTAAAATAAATGAGTAAGATGTGTCTAATTGGGTCAAGGTTGTTATTTGGGTCAAAATGTCCAATTGGGACCCAATGGGTTATGGTTAACTTGGTTGACCACCAAGTGGGTTTAAGCCTAATTAAATGAGGCTGAATTAAATTAGTAATGCAATGGATATAAATTAATTGTTATGCGCATGATGTGTTAGAATATCTTGAGAAGATATCTAAGATTAATTTGAAAGGATGCATGGCCGAATATTGGATATGAAATCCATGAATATGCGCATGTGTTGAAGTATTTTTAAAAGGTGTCTATTTCCTTGATACTAGGGGATTGTTTAAATAAAGAAGCTAATCCAAATAAAGAAGATAGGATGCATGGCCATGTGGGAGAAATGCAATCCAAGAATGAGGCGCAAAAAGGGTCCTTGCCTTGTTGAGAGTTGTGTAGAGGCAATTACTAATTTAAAGGGATCTTGACATCTTCTAATAAAGGACTGATTGGAAGTATTATTAGAAAGAGGCAGCCACAAGCAAGGGTGCACAACAATGTTATTTTAAACAAGATAAGGGCAAGATTGGAAGGTTGGTAATATCTAATTAAGGCAACAAGGGAGGCACATAAGGCAACAAGGGGTTCATTCATGCAATCACGTTGAGATATGGAGAGTCCCAATATTTTAGTCTTTTAGGATTAGTTTATTTAATTTAAGATTATAGTTGGTAATTTACTTTGATTAGGAAGTTGCTTTCCTTTTGAATTTCAAAGTCCTAAATTAGTTAATTTCCTATTGGTCTTTTAGAAGCTGCGTATTAGAATTAGAATTTGGGATGTGTCCTTTTATAAACAAGGAAGGTCGGCTCCTATGTAGGTGGTATTTTTCTATTTAATTTGTTGTAATCAGCCGATGAAAGGATGCTAGAATTGAGATCAATATTATTATTTTTCTCCATTGAGATTTCATGGAAGTTGGATGGTAATAGTCCAAGACCAACGGCACCCAGTTGCAGCGTTTCTGCAAGGTGTTGTCGAGTCCTGAGAAGTCAAGGACATGAGGGTGATTTGAAGACAAAATTCCATATACCCAGACCAAGCCCAAGTATTGTTGCTGATTTGCACATCTACTTCGAGAACTAGGTAAGCCCATATTCTCTTAAGACTTTGGTCTTAATTTAATCAAGGGTTTTAAAAGGTTGATTAAATCCACTAATGTTGACCGAAAGGACTGTTGGATTTATTCATTGAAACCACGTTCAGATCAGACGTGGATGGTGTGTGTTTTGAAAACTAGGTTCCTGATTAAAGATCCAAACCCAGTTTTCAAAACTGTGAAAGTGCTTTCATTAAACTGAATTCTGAATTTTAAATCTCTTTTGCGCTGATTCCCTTTAAAATAGAACCCAGGTTTGTCACTGAAAATAGGTGGAAAAATTTAGTGGGTTTTGAAGGATGAATCTTATGGAAAGAACATTGATTTTTAAATGGAAGTTTGAAGGAAAAGTTGAATCATAGGGTTCGGCCATGTTGTATGGCCGAACCCCATGTGAAAGGTCATTTATGATTTATTTTGAATGGATGTATAGTTGATGGTTTTAGATCCATGGAAAGACAAATTAATGGATGAATAGGAATGTATAATTTCTAAAGAAATTAAAGAACCATAGGGTTCGGACATGGTGTATGGCCGAACCATAGGGTTCAGCCATGCCATGGAGTTGGTTTGGTATATTTTAATGCATGTTAATTAATTAAAATAGAAGTAGGATTGTGAACCATAGGGTTCGGCCATGGTGTATGGCCCGAACCCCATGGAGTTTTGGTATGGTTGACGGATTTTGATTGGCTAAATTAGAAAGTTTCTAATTATGGACTTTCTATTTATGGACCTTCTAATTATGGAAGGATTGATGATCAAAGTTGGAAACCTTCTAATTATGGAAGGATTAATGATAAATTTGGAAACCTTCTAATTATGGACTATTGATTAAATGAAAACCATTAAGGACTATTAATAAGTTTAGAAGGGGTTTTAATGGATAAGTTTAGAAGGGGTTTTAATGGATAATCTCTATGAGTGAGGTTCGGCCATGGTGTATGGCCAAACCCCACTGGGTTTATTTTATGAACGATGCTTCTTAATTTAATAAGTTTCTAATAATGGAAGCTTGGAGGAATATTGCTCATGTTTTATGGAAGATGGTTCCTAGTTTTAGTAAATTGCTAAATATGGATCATGTTGGGACTAAGGGATCATATGGGCTTTATGGATCGTTTTGGAACCTAAACCTAAGGGGATGAAGGTGATGGCAAAATTGTTAATAGGTGAAATTAATGGACATAGGGTTCGGCCATGGTGTTTGGCAGAACCCCATGAACCAATTTTTATGGGTCATGTATAGACTTAATATTTAAATGAATGGTGGACCAATTAGAGAATGCAAATAAATGATTTATGGATTATGTTATGGGATTAGGGTTTTATTTTATGAACCATGAATCAATGGTGGATTATGTTTTGGTTCACCAAACCAAGGGATGAAGGGTGAGAATAATGAAATTATAACCTTGGATGGCAATTTTGTAATTATCACCTAAATTGAAAGATCATGGGTTCAGCCATGATGTACGGCCGAACCCCATGAGATGGTTTGTGGATCAAACATGAACTTAGGCAAATTTTAATGATTGAAAGGATTTGATTATTGAATGATAGTCGTGGATGGCATTTTAGTAATTAAGTGAAAATAAGGGACCATGGGTTTGGCCATGGTGTGTGGCCAAACCCCATGGGGATTTTTTTGATGAACATAGGGTTACGTATGTTGGGTTAAATGAATGAATTGTTAATTAAAGATTAGACCAATGGCAATTTGGTAATATCGGTTGAAAATGATAAACCATGGGGATTGGTCTATGGACTTAAAAATATTGTAAATCAAGTGGGATTTGGTTTTGATTGATTGTTATATTATAAGTAATGGGACCTCACAAGGTGTCTATGATCGTGAGCTGTTACCAGACGAAAGACGCAAGAGCACGTTAGCGGTCTTTGGTAGGATTCCACCTCTTTGAAACCATTGGTTTATGTACATTTGTTTTATCTTATGTTTGATGATATTATGTTTCAAAGGATATGCTTTATATTAAATTTTAAATGCTATGTCTATATGAGGAAAGAGCATGTGTTTTAAATATAATTCTTTAAATGCTATGTTTACGTTATAAAATAGCATGTGTTTCATTGGCATCTCATGCATGGCATGGGGTGGAGGATTTGTAACCGGAGGGGTCACACTCCGTCGGGGCGTCCGAAAAACATATGTGCGGTACCTTGATGTGCTTTTCCATCAGGAAGAATCCGGAGGGTCCACACTCCGTCGGGGCGTCTGAAAGACCTATGTGGTGGGTACTTTTATGTACATGTGATGGGTGGGACTCATTGCATTTGTCATCATTGCATGGCATGGTTTTACATGGTTTTGGATATTATGTTATAATTTATGTTTTGTACTAACCATGTGTTAGCCGTAACTGGAATACCTACTGGGCGAGTTGTTCTAACGCCCTACTCCTACCCTAGTGGATGACACAGGTAATCAGGAGAACGAGGAACGCAAGACGGGCCAGGCATAGGAGCTTGGATGAATTAATTTATAATTGTTAATAAAGTTACTCATGGACTTGTATTTGGAGTATCTAGATTTCGGAATGTAATAACTTAGATGGTTGGATGATTTATTGGATAACTATGATATTTTAATTATGGATAAGGACTTGACGTACTTTGCTATCTGAATGGAATAGAACTTGGTTCTATTATGATTCCGCAATTTTGATGTTATGATTCTGCATGCTATGATTTTTATTCCGCATGTTGATATTGCTATGTGTGAACCATTTTCGTGGACTTAGTCCATGCACACATAGGGTTGGCCAGTTAAGGGTCGGACCTTGGAAGTTCGGACTTAGCTCGCGTCGTGACGTCCCGCATTCTATCACTCTACTCTGTTATTAAAAAAAAATATACTCCGATTTTACGGAAAGAAGCGAGTGAAAAAGGGCGGGGCGTTACAAAGAGTGATACTAGGGGAATTGCTAAATAAAGAAGGTTGTTTGGCCGCATGAGAGATTTGCATATCCATGAGGAGGCGCTAAAAGGTGGCTATTTCCTTGGATAAAATCAGCGTCAGGCAACTACTAAATTGAAGGGTCGGCAACTTCTAATTAAGACACAAGGAAGGGGCGCATGGCACCTTCTAAGTTAGGACCGATTGGAAGTTGATAAAAGAGAGACAAGCAAGGGGCGCACGGCAATACACATTCAAGGGGTTTTTTTATCAAGGATCAGTCTCGGCATTATTCAGAGAATGAGGAGGCAGCCAGCAAGTGGGAAAGATTAAGTAGAAGGAAGGAAAGGATTGGAAGAGCAACAACAATCGAAGGAAAATCGGAGGAGTCGCGGAACCGGTAAGAGCTTGATAATTTTGTTTTAAAAAAAGGAACCATAGGGTTCGGCCACGGTGTGTGGCGGAACGGAAGAAAATTGAGGGAACGATTATGGTAATTTAATGGAAAGAATGGACCATAGGGTTCGGTCATGGTGCATGGCCGAACCCCATGGAAAGACATGGTTTAATTTATGGGTTTTTGAGGGATGAAAACCATGCAATGCAATAAAGATGTTAAAGGGTTTTAATGGATGTTTTTGGTAAAGAACCTTAGACCATGGGTTCGGCCATTCCATGGCCGAACCCCATAAATAATTATGGAATTATGTTCATGAATTTAGATCATGGAAAATGATGGGAAAGGTTACTTATGATTTATTTTAAATGGATGGAAGGTTTGATGGTTTTAGATGCAATTAGATCATGAAAACCATGGAAGGAATATCAATGATTTTTAAAGAGAAGACCATGAACCATAGGGTTCGGCCATGGTGTATGGCCGAACCCCATGGAGGATGGTTATTAATTTAGAAAGGTTTTAATAAGGGACTTTTGGATTAAAAAAAAAAGGAAGGAACCTTGATTTATGGATTCAAGAATGGGAATTGATATAATTAGAAAGTTGGACATCATAGGGTTCGGCCATGTGTATGGCCGAACCCATGAAGTAATTTTTAATGGGTCCCTCATTGGTGGATCATGTTTGGATTAAGGAATCGGTTATGGATCATTTTAAAGGGTTAATTGGAGTGTTATGCATGTTTAAATAAATGAATGGACCTATGTTTTGGAACCTAAACATAAGTTGTTGGAGGTAATGGCAATATTGTAATATAGGCTAAAAATCAAAGATCATGGGTTCGGCCATGGTGTATGGCCGAACCCCATGAGAAATGTTTTTGTAACGCCCGCCCCTTTTCACCGTAAAATCAGAGTACTTTTTTTTTTTTTTTTTAATTAAAAGTGACAAAGGGCGCGGACGTCACGACGCGAGTTAAGTTCCGAGCTTCTAAAGCCCGGCCCTTAACTGGCCAACCCTACGCGTGCGTGGAACATAAGTCCACGAGTACGGTTCACGCGTAGCAAGTAAGCTCACGGAACATAAAAATAAATGCGGATGATCATAGAACTATCTTACCAGTTCTTCAGATAGCAGGGAAGAAATACCCAATTAATTACGAAAATGCCATTATACTGTATTATCCAAAATAATACCTAAACATAGTAAACTACCTAAATTATTACATTTCCGACAAGCTAACTATACAAATACATCTTTTCCAAAATAAAGTACAACAAAATAATTAATCCGCCTCCCCAAGCTCCTAAGCTTGGCTTCCGTCTCGCCCTTCCGGTCCGCCATCTCCTGTCGGACACAATAGACCGGGGAATGCCATGTAACCTGATGATCTCCCGGATGTACCGTCGACCCAAAGTGTCTGATGAATCCGTCATCTTGATGGGAAGGAAATGTGCAGACTTGGTCAACCGGTCCACTATGACCCATATTGCATCGTTGCCCTTGGATGACCTTGGCAACCCTGTTACAAAGTCCATGGATATGTGTTCCCATTTCCATTCTGGCACCGGTAAGGGTACGAGTAAGCCCGGTGGCTTCCGATGTTCTGCCTTAACCTGCTGACAGGTTAAGCAACAAGCAACAAACTCTGCCACGTCTTTCTTAAGTCCATGCCACCAATAGTGCCTCTTAAGATCATGGTACATCTTGGTGCTGCCCTGGTGAATAGAGAGTTTTGTTTGGTGTGCTTCAATCAGCAACTCTCTTCTGCAATTCTTAGGCACATATGTCCTACCTCGGAACATAAGACCCTGTCCCGGTCGTAATTCCCATTCCGGTACAACTTTACCGGTAGACATCTTAGCCCATATCTCTTCCACCTCTGGATCTGTTCGTTGTTCCCGTTCAATCTCGGAGACCATGTGGGATCGTATGATCAGATTATATATGGTTCCATGATTATCCAGATAGAGTTTAAACTCTCTGATGGTATTCAACACCTCCCATTCTGTTCTGATCATACTGGCTACTGTTGCAGGTGATATGCGGCTGAGAGCATCCGCCACTTTGTTCGCCTTGCCAGGATGATACCGGAGTGCGAACTCATAATCTGCCAAGTATTCCATCCATCTACGTTGTCTCATGTTGAGTTCCTTCTGATCAAATAGGTACTTTAGGCTCTTATGGTCTGAGAATACCTCAAACTTCTCACCATAAAGGTAGTGTCTCCAGCTTTTAAGAGCGAAGACTACTGCTGCCAGTTCCAGATCATGTGTGGGATAATTGCGCTCATGAATTTTCAACTGTCTTGACCCGTACGCCACCGCCCTATTACCTTGACTGAGCGTACACCCCAGTCCCTCTCCTGAGGCATCACAGTACACCTCATAGTTTCTGCCTCTTTCCGGCAATATCAAAATAGGAGCGGTTGTAAGCTTCTCCTTTAGCTCCTCAAATCTCTGGCTGCACAGATCTGACCATTCAAATTTGACTCCTTTCTGAGTGAGTCGGGTAAGTGGGGCTGCAATCTTGGAGAAATCCATAATAAATTTCCTGTAGTAACCGGCCAATCCCAGAAAACTGCGGATCTCGGTCACATTCGTCGGTGCTTTCCACTCCCTCACTGCCGCTACCTTAGTCGGGTCTACAGCTATGCCTTCCTCCGATATAACGTGCCCCAAGAAATTGACCTTTGATAGCCAAAATTCACACTTGCTGGCTTTGGCATACAATTGGTTCCTCTTCAGGGTGTTCAGAACTATCCGCAGGTGTTCAGCATGTTCCTCCTGACTCTGGGAATAGATCAGGATGTCATCAATAAATACAATTACAAACTGATCCAAGTAAGGACGGAATATCCTATTCATCAGGTCCATGAACACCGCCGGTGCATTAGTAAGCCCAAACGGCATGACTACATACTCATATAATCCATATCGTGTCCTGAAGGCTGTCTTCTCAATGTCTTCCTCTCTAACCCGGATTTGATGGTATCCGGACATCAGATCAATCTTGGAAAAGTGAGAGGAACCCCTAAGCTGATCAAACAGATCATCAATCCTGGGTAGGGGATATTTATTCCTGATAGTCAACTGGTTCAATTTTCTATAATCCACACACATTCGAAGGGTACCGTCCTTCTTCTTAACAAACAATACCGGGGCTCCCCATGCGGATGTGCTGTTCCGAATAAAGCCCAGCCTGAGCAGTTCATCAATCTGCTTTTTCAACTCAGTCATCTCAGCCGGTGCCATCCTGTAATGAGGTAACGATACTGGAGCTGCGCCGGGGTATAATTTAATCTCAAAGTCTATCTCCCTCTTAGGTGGCAGACCAGGGAGCTCTGTTGGAAATACCTCGGCATAATCTACTACCACTGCCGGAAGTTCAGCTATTGGTGCCTTATCTAATCTGAGGGTGTTCAAGGCAAGATGATTCAATTCTTCCTGCAGCCTTCTAGGAATGCCCTGTCGGTCAGCGGGCACTATATACCGCCTTCCTTCGGGTGACCAAAATATCACTCTACGAAGATGGCAATCAATATGGGCCTGATACGTAGCCAACCAGTCCATGCCAAATATAACATCGTACTCAGCCATATCGATTACTAAATAATTGAACTCGAATCTGAATCCAGCGAGTTCAGTGTTCAGTGCCGTGCATATGAGCCCCAAAGATGTGTCTCCGACAGGGGATACAATAGTAAGTGAGGTGGACAGATTCTGTACTAATGTGCCCGTAGCAGATATGAATGCAGTAGATATAAATGAATGGGAAGCTCCAGAATCAAATAATGTAATTGCATAAGAACTACCAACTACGGCCATACCTTGAATCACCGAGCGGTCCACTGCTACTGGAGAAGGTATAGCAAAAAGTCGTCCTGATCCCGTAGGGTTTGGCGCCCGTCCTGCCTGATTGTATGTTCTGCCCCCTCGCGGCGGAGCTGATCTAACTGGAGGGCGGGAGGAACCCTTGAAGTTAGAGGGTCTGTTGAGCTGCGGACACTCCCTCTTGAAGTGACCCTGTTGGCCACACTGATAGCAAGTATTCCCACCTCTAGGAACCTGGGTAACTGATGCTGACTGGGAGGGCTGATTGGGGCGAAAGCCCCCTGTAGATCCAGTAGCGGATGAGGGTCTGCCGAAACTCGGGCGGAACCTTTTATTGGGTTGAAATGCACCCCGCCCACTCTGCCATCGGCGGTTGTCACGCCGCGCTTCCTCATTCAATTCCCGCTCCACTATAGTGGCCCTGCCAACCACCCCTGCCAATGTAGGTTCCTTGAATACTGTCACCCTAGTTTTGATGCTCGGCCGAAGGCCCCGTTCAAACTTACAGGCCCTCCGGTGCTCAGTGTCCACCATGTAGAACGCGTAGACAGATAGTCGAAGAAACTCCCGGTGGTACTCTGCCACTGTCATATTGCCTTGTACTAATGATATAAAAGCTTCAGTCTGACTCTCCCTTTCTTCCTCCGGGAAAAACTGCTCTAGAAAAGTGGCTGAGAACCATTCCC
This sequence comes from Chimonanthus salicifolius, assembly GCA_013350335.1. Taxonomy (NCBI): domain Eukaryota; kingdom Viridiplantae; phylum Streptophyta; class Magnoliopsida; order Laurales; family Calycanthaceae; genus Chimonanthus; species Chimonanthus salicifolius. The sequence continues at coordinate 18,796,518 of CM023539.1, forward strand.
AAGTCATGGTAATTCTTTCCCTTTCCGGCACCAGTGATTGTTGTTTTTCTACCACTTCCCACCAATTACCGGCATCCTCAATCAGTTGAGATGTTGCCAGTAAGATTCTGTCAGCCGGACTGGAAACCTGAAGCAGATTTAAGATCTGAGTGATCTTCTTTAACCAGTAATCTGCTCCTACAGCCCCTTCTTTTCCTCTAAAGTAGGGAGGACGCTGTTGCTGGAAGTCTTTAACCATCTTCCGCTTACTAGTGTCACTAGTAGTAGCATTTCCGTCGCTAGTAGTCGCATTTCCACTCAAATGTTGCTGAAGAGCAGCAGTGACTGCCGCTTGAACTACATCTTTTAGCTCGGGAGGTACACCTTGTATGTTTATATTATTCTGTTCCTCTTCCCGATGGGGTACCTCCTCTTCCTGGCGAGGTGGTGATACCTCTTTCTGGTTGACACGAGTCCTTCTCTTCGGAGCCATTTCCTAGTCATCGAAAACACTGACTTAGTTCCTTTTTCAAATGGAGGAAAAAAAAAAATCAAGGTAAGTCGGAATTATCAAACATAGCAAGTAGGGTTACATTTTCCCGACATGAGAAAACAAGTTTAGGTTTTCCCCAAATTTGACAGAATAATGGTAGGCTTATTGAACATAGGAGAAAATTCCCCGATTTCACAAATGGAACGAAACATAGATACTTGGGAAGTTTTCCCCAAACCAAGTGTGCTTATTTGGCAATCTTCCCCAAAAAAAAAAAAATGAGAAACAAAGTATATTGTTTAGTTTTTTTTTTCTTCTTTTTCCTCCATTTGAAAAAGGAACTAAGTCAGTGTTTTCGATGACTAGGAAATGGCTCCGAAGAGAAGGACTCGTCGCAACCAGAAAGAGGTATCACCACCTCGCCAGGAAGAGGAGGTACCCCATCGGGAAGAGGAACAGAATAATATAAACATACAAGGTGTACCTCCCGAGCTAAAAGATGTAGTTCAAGCGGCAGTCACTGCTGCTCTTCAGCAACATTTGAGTGGAAATGCGACTACTAGCGACGGAAATGCTACTACTAGTGACACTAGTAAGCGGAAGATGGTTAAAGACTTCCAGCAACAGCGTCCTCCCTACTTTAGAGGAAAAGAAGGGGCTGTAGGAGCATATTACTGGTTAAAGAAGATCACTCAGATCTTAAATCTGCTTCAGGTTTCCAGTCCGGCTGACAGAATCTTACTGGCAACATCTCAACTGATTGAGGATGCCAGTAATTGGTGGGAAGTGGTAGAAAAACAACAATCACTGGTGCCGGAAAGGGAAAGAATTGCCATGACTTGGGAATGGTTCTCAGCCACTTTTCTAGAGCAGTTTTTCCCGGAGGAAGAAAGGGAGAGTCAGACTGAAGCTTTTATATCATTAGTACAAGGCAATATGACAGTGGCAGAGTACCACCGGGAGTTCCTTCGACTATCTGTCTACGCGTTCTACATAGTGGACACTGAGCACCGGAGGGCCCGTAAGTTTGAACGGGGCCTTCGGCCGAGCATCAAAACTAGGGTGACAGTATTCAAGGAACCTACATTGGCAGGGGTGGTTGGCAGGGCCACTATAGTGGAGCGGGAATTGAATGAGGAAGCGCGGCGTGACAACCGCCGATGGCAGAGTGGGCGGGGTGCATTTCAACCCAATAAAAGGTTCCGCCCGAGTTTCGGCAGACCCTCATCCGCTACTGGATCTACAGGGGGCTTTCGCCCCAATCAGCCCTCCCAGTCAGCATCAGTTACCCAGGTTCCTAGAGGTGGGAATACTTGCTATCAGTGTGGCCAACAGGGTCACTTCAAGAGGGAGTGTCCGCAGCTCAACAGACCCTCTAACTTCAAGGGTTCCTCCCGCCCTCCAGTTAGATCAGCTCCGCCGCGAGGGGGCAGAACATACAATCAGGCAGGACGGGCGCCAAACCCTACGGGATCAGGACGACTTTTTGCTATACCTTCTCCAGTAGCAGTGGACCGCTCGGTGATTCAAGGTATGGCCGTAGTTGGTAGTTCTTATGCAATTACATTATTTGATTCTGGAGCTTCCCATTCATTTATATCTACTGCATTCATATCTGCTACGGGCACATTAGTACAGAATCTGTCCACCTCACTTACTATTGTATCCCCTGTCGGAGACACATCTTTGGGGCTCATATGCACGGCACTGAACACTGAACTCGCTGGATTCAGATTCGAGTTCAATTATTTAGTAATCGATATGGCTGAGTACGATGTTATATTTGGCATGGACTGGTTGGCTACGTATCAGGCCCATATTGATTGCCATCTTCGTAGAGTGATATTTTGGTCACCCGAAGGAAGGCGGTATATAGTGCCCGCTGACCGACAGGGCATTCCTAGAAGGCTGCAGGAAGAATTGAATCATCTTGCCTTGAACACCCTCAGATTAGATAAGGCACCAATAGCTGAACTTCCGGCAGTGGTAGTAGATTATGCCGAGGTATTTCCAACAGAGCTCCCTGGTCTGCCACCTAAGAGGGAGATAGACTTTGAGATTAAATTATACCCCGGCGCAGCTCCAGTATCGTTACCTCATTACAGGATGGCACCGGCTGAGATGACTGAGTTGAAAAAGCAAATTGATGAACTGCTCAGGCTGGGCTTTATTCGGAACAGCACATCCGCATGGGGAGCCCCGGTATTGTTTGTTAAGAAGAAGGACGGTACCCTTCGAATATGTGTGGATTATAGAAAATTGAACCAGTTGACTGTCAGGAATAAATATCCCCTACCCAGGATTGATGATCTGTTTGATCAGCTTAGGGGTTCCTCTCACTTTTCCAAGATTGATCTGATGTCCGGATACCATCAAATCCGGGTTAGAGAGGAAGACATTGAGAAGACAGCCTTCAGGACACGATATGGATTATATGAGTATGTAGTCATGCCGTTTGGGCTTACTAATGCACCGGCGGTGTTCATGGACCTGATGAATAGGATATTCCGTCCTTACTTGGATCAGTTTGTAATTGTATTTATTGATGACATCCTGATCTATTCCAAGAGTCAGGAGGAACATGCTGAACACCTGCGGATAGTTCTGAACACCCTGAAGAGGAACCAATTGTATGCCAAAGCCAGCAAGTGTGAATTTTGGCTATCAAAGGTCAATTTCTTGGGGCACGTTATATCGGAGGAAGGCATAGCTGTAGACCCGACTAAGGTAGCGGCAGTGAGGGAGTGGAAAGCACCGACGAATGTGACCGAGATCCGCAGTTTTCTGGGATTGGCCGGTTACTACAGGAAATTTATTATGGATTTCTCCAAGATTGCAGCCCCACTTACCCGACTCACTCAGAAAGGAGTCAAATTTGAATGGTCAGATCTGTGCAACCGGAGATTTGAGGAGCTAAAGGAGAAGCTTACAACCGCTCCTATTTTGATATTGCCGGAAAGAGGCAGAAACTATGAGGTGTACTGTGATGCCTCAGGAGAGGGACTGGGGTGTACGCTCAGTCAAGGTAATAGGGCGGTGGCGTACGGGTCAAGACAGTTGAAAATTCATGAGCGCAATTATCCCACACATGATCTGGAACTGGCAGCAGTGGTCTTCGCTCTTAAAAGCTGGAGACACTACCTTTATGGTGAGAAGTTTGAGGTATTCTCAGACCATAAGAGCCTAAAGTACCTATTTGATCAGAAGGAACTCAACATGAGACAACGTAGATGGATGGAATACTTGGCAGATTATGAGTTCGCACTCCGGTATCATCCTGGCAAGGCGAACAAAGTGGCGGATGCTCTCAGCCGCATATCACCTGCAACAGTAGCCAGTATGATCAGAACAGAATGGGAGGTGTTGAATACCATCAGAGAGTTTAAACTCTATCTGGATAATCATGGAACCATATATAATCTGATCATACGATCCCACATGGTCTCCGAGATTGAACGGGAACAACGAACAGATCCAGAGGTGGAAGAGATATGGGCTAAGATGTCTACCGGTAAAGTTGTACCGGAATGGGAATTACGACCGGGACAGGGTCTTATGTTCCGAGGTAGGACATATGTGCCTAAGAATTGCAGAAGAGAGTTGCTGATTGAAGCACACCAAACAAAACTCTCTATTCACCCGGGCAGCACCAAGATGTACCATGATCTTAAGAGGCACTATTGGTGGCATGGACTTAAGAAAGACGTGGCAGAGTTTGTTGCTTGTTGCTTAACCTGTCAGCAGGTTAAGGCAGAACATCGGAAGCCACCGGGCTTACTCGCACCCTTACCGGTGCCAGAATGGAAATGGGAACACATATCCATGGACTTTGTAACAGGGTTGCCAAGGTCATCCAAGGGCAACGATGCAATATGGGTCATAGTGGACCGGTTGACCAAGTCTGCACATTTCCTTCCCATCAAGATGACGGATTCATCAGACACTTTGGGTCGACGGTACATCCGGGAGATCATCAGGTTACATGGCATTCCCCGGTCTATTGTGTCCGACAGGAGATGGCGGACCGGAAGGGCGAGACGGAAGCCAAGCTTAGGAGCTTGGGGAGGCGGATTAATTATTTTGTTGTACTTTATTTTGGAAAAGATGTATTTGTATAGTTAGCTTGTCGAAAATGTAATAATTTAGGTAGTTTACTATGTTTAGGTATTATTTGGATAATACAGTATAATGGCATTTTCGTAATTAATTGGGTATTTCTTCCCTGCTATCTGAAGAACTGGTAAGATAGTTCTATGATCATCCGCATTTATTTTTATGTTCCGTGAGCTTACTTGCTACGCGTGAACCGTACTCGTGGACTTATGTTCCACGCACGCGTAGGGTTGGCCAGTTAAGGGCCGGGCTTTAGAAGCTCGGAACTTAACTCGCGTCGTGACGTCCGCGCCCTTTGTCACTTTTAATAAAAAAAAAGTACTCTGATTTTACGGTGAAAAGGGGCGGGCGTTACAGTTTTGGGTATGGATTTGAACAATGGCAATGATGTAAATAAGTGTGAAAATGATAGACCATGGGTTCAGCCATGGTGTATGGCCGAACCCCACGGGGAATGATTTATGGTTTTAATGTATGAAGGGTTAGGTTAATGGAATGATAGCCATGGATGGCAATATGGTAATTAAGTAGAAATAATGGACCATGGGTTCGGCCATGGTGTAACACCTCGGGTTTTTAGTTTATTATTTATTTAATTTTGATTATGAATTTTGGAATTAAATCTTATATGGATAAGGAATTGGGCCATGACCCAATTAGGACCCAACCAATGTTGGAATTGGTTTTACTAAGATTTAAATGGGTAGGATTAAATTAGTGGTGAATCATACCCAGGATATTATGGCCGAGTAGTGGATTTGAAATATCTAAGTAGTAGTTAAAAAAATCAAATAAAGATTATCTTGGCCGAATTTAGATAGTGATTTGCATATTATGCACATGAGAGATATGTGGGATTTTTAAATCCATAATGATATGCTAGATATTTAAAAATGGATGAAATATCTATGAATTAAATTAAAAGATTATTTGGATTATGATTAGGGTTATGCGCATAGTACTTGCTAATAAGAATTAAAGGAAGTCTTAATAAGGCAAGGGAAAGTCGGATATGGCTAATTAATGAGGGAAAGTCGGCCATGGTTAAATAAGGAAGGTTTGACATATGTCCAGTGGTTTGATATAACTTGCTTTGATTCTTTTTACGTTGGAAAGAAGATTTCACGAGCTACAAATTTGTAGTTTACCACTTTTTCTGATTCAGAAGTTAACAAGGTTAGAACTGTGCTACAATATAGTATACATGTAAAAAAACGGGAAACGCAAGAGGGCATGATTCTATTAAGAACATTCTAATATGGGATTAAGGAGAGCTTAATAAAAGGAGAGATCCATAAGGGTGCACGGTTTTTTACAACTCCATTACCAAGTTTTTATTCCTCCCTCTCCCCCTCTCAATTCATCATTCTCTTCCACGCCAAAGCAAGAGAAGAAAGGGCAGCAACAAGAAGGAGTTCTTGTTTGGAGAAAAACAAAGGGAAAAGAAAGAAAATTGGAAGAACAAGAAACCAAAGGGGAAAAGGTTAGTATCTTGTTTAATAATTTTATGTTTTTGGAACAAAAAGAACCATAGGGTTCGGCCTTATGGCATGGCCGAACCCCATGCAAAGATGTGATTTAATTCTTGGGTTTTAAGATTGAAAACCATGGAGAGATTGGATTTACTTCATGGGGGTTATGTTCTTAAATCTTGGAACATGGAAAGACATGGTGATTTCATGATAAAACCATGGGGATTTATGGTTTAGAATTATAAATTTCAATGATGAAAATCCATGGAGGAGTTTAATAATTGTTAAAGAAAAATTGGATGGACATGTGGGTCGCCTTGGTATGGCCGAACCATGATTTCTAGATGGCTAAATTATTGGATCTAAACCAATGGCTAAGATCATGAACCATAGGGTTCGGCCAAGGTGTATGGCCGAACCCCATGGGGTAGATTTTGAATGGAGATTAAAAATAGAAAACTTCTAATTAAGGAAAGGGTTTGCTAAATTGGAAAGCACCCGATTTTGGAAGGTGTTTTACTAAATTTGGAAACCTTCCATTTATGGAAGAAGTTGTTTAATTATTAAGTCTAATTAAGGAAAGAATTTAAATATGGAAAGTATTGCTAAATTTGGAAAGCAATTCAAATATGGAAAGAGTTGCTAAATTTGGAAGAAACTATCCAAGAATGGAAGGTGGGGTTTGATCATGGAAATTAGATTAAATGAATGGATGGTTGCCATTAGTGAGGTTCGGCCAGGTGAGACTTGGTGTTGATTTATCATTATATTATAAGATAACGGGATCTCGCAAGCGGTACGCGATCGGTGATCGAATCTTGGACGGAAACGCAAGGACTTGTAAACGATCTTAGGTAGGATTCCACCTCTTTGAAACCATGGATTATGTACTTGTTTTTATCTTATGTTTGATGAAAATGTGTTTCAAAGGATCTGATTTATTATTGAATTTCAAACGCTACGTTTACCTTGATTTAAATGGCATGGATTAATTATGTTCAAAAGGTGATTTTACATGCTAGGTTTTATTTGTATAAAGAGCATGTATTGGATATGTTTTCAAATGATGATTTTCAATGCTATGTTTATATTATAAAATAGTATGCGTTTCATTAGCATCTCATGCATGGCATGGGGTGAAGGATTTATAACCGGAGGGGTCACACTCCGTCGGGGCGTCCGAAAAACCTATGTGCAACACCTTGATGTGATTTTCATCAGAAGATTTCCGGAGGGTCCACACTCAGTCGGGGCGACCGAAAGACCTATGTGGTAGGCACATTTATGTACAGGTGATGGGTGTGACTCATTGCATATTTGTCATCATTGCATGGCATGGATTTTACCTGGTTTTATATATTAGTTATAATATATGTTTTGTACTAACCATATGTTAGCCGTAACTGGAATACCTATTGGGCGTGTTGTTCTAACGCCCTACTTCTACCCTAGTTGACGATACAGGTAATCAGGGGAATGATGAGTGTAAGACGGACCAGGCATAGGAGCTTGGAAGATCTAGTTTATATGTTTTTGAAATAAATTACTCAGGAACTAGTATTTGAGTATTTGGATTCCGGAATGTAATAACTTAGATGGTTGAATGTTTTGGTTTGATGATTATGACGTACTTTGCTATCTGAATGGATTAGAACGTGGTTCTAATATAATTCTGTATATTGATGATTATGATTCTGCAGTTGTATGATTTTATTCCGCAAGTCGGTATGCCATGTGTGAACCATTTTATTGGACTGCGTCCATACACACATAGGGTTGGCCAGTTAAGGGTCGGACTTTGGAAGTTCGGACTTAGCTCGAGTCGTCACGTCCCACGCTCTCACTTACTCTGTTAAAAAAAAAAAATATACACTGAATTTACGGGAACAAGCAAGTGAAAAAGGGCGGGGCGTTACACATGGTGTATGGACGAACCCCATGGGGATTGTTTTGTGGACTTGTGGTTATCAAGGTTAAGTAATTGTTGTATGAGATTGATTAGTAAACTCAAAAAGGGACTAAAACCTAGTAAGTGAGCCATGGCCGAACCCCACAAGTTTGGCTAATGGACTTAGACATTATGGTAAATCAAATGGGACATGGTTTTAATTGATTGATATATTATAAGGCAACGGGACCCCACAAGGTGCGTATGATCTTGAGCGGTTACAGGACGAAAGCGCAATGACACGTTAGTGGTCTTTGGTATGATTCCACCAACTGTGAGTTTTAATGCTATGTTTACAATACAAAATAGCATGTGTTTCATTAGCATCTCATGTATGGCATGGGGTGAAGGATAGGTAACCGGAGGGGCCACACTCCTTCCGGGTGTCCGAAAAACCTGGGATACCTTGATGTGCATTTTCATCAAGAAGAAACCGGAGGGGCCACACTCCGTCGGGACGTCCGAAAAACCTATGTGGGGTACCTTGATGTGCATTTCCATCAAGAAGAAACCGGAGGGTCCATACTCCGTCGGGGCGTCCGAAAGACCTATGTGGGGGTACTTATATGTACTTGTGATGGGTGGGACTCATTGCATTTGACATCATGACATGGCATGGTTTATATGGTTTTTGACATTATGATATTATTATATATGTTTTGTACTAACCATGTGTTAGCCCTAACTGGAATACCTACTGGGCGCATTATTCTAACGCCCTACTTCTACCTATTGGATGATGCAGGAAACGAGGGGAACGATGAACGCAAAAAGGACTAAGAACAGGAGCTTGGATGCTTTAGATTTTATTTTGCTTAAGATATT